>MU698884.1:31872-68739 GCA_026770625.1 Nicotiana glauca | reverse complement strand
GGGGGGCGCAAATAGGGAGCATGTTACCAAGCACATAAGTAAGAATAGGACCTTATGATATATGAAAAAACCATCAAAATCTCAATCTTATTATCCCTACCTACCTCCCTCCATCCCCACTCTCTCCTGCTCATCTAAGTTGCTATGACATGACAGTTTAGGTGTCGCAGCCGTGTCGACACGACACTATAGTATGGGTGAGGGTATGGGATCCGTATCGGATCTGGTTAAACAGTTTTGGATACTTTGACCATGACGGACGGAAAAATTCGAGACAAGATACAATTTGATTCACGAAATCAGAGACAAAACTAGGGTATTTGAAGAAAACAGCATACCTTATCTAGAAAATTACTCCTTACTTATCTACAACTTGAGAATTGAAAAAAATCCACAAAATTTCTCATAATTTAGAGAAAAAAATTATTTTTTTGAATTATTTTTAGACGGATATCCGCACCCGTATCCATATTCCCAAATCTTAGAATTTACATCTCGAAGGATCCGACCTCTAGATCCACACCTTGTGTCCGAACAACTTAGAGGCTCATATACATATCTAAGCACAGGATAAGCAAAGAACTAAGGAGACTGGTCTTGGGGGAGAGTACAGGATAAGCAAACAACTAAGGAGACTCGTCTTGGCGGGAGAAACGATTCACTAATCCCCCTCAATTTAAGAAAAGACGAATAAAAAAAAGAACAAGCTGATATGAGGAATCGAGTTGGTAGCTCCAAATAGCAGCAAAGAAAATCCATAGTGAAAAAGGACAGGAAGCTGAGGAAGCATTAAGAATTAATGTATGAGGTGCAAAGTAAGATACATTCATAAAACGAAGAACGCTCAGACACAAACTGAGAATTTTTTCTTGAAACTCTTTTTCCTTCATTGACCTGGATAGTTGTTTAAGAGTGACACGACATTCTTTAAGCTGATATCTAAGTCCTATGTGAAAACTTATCAATGCAAGTAAAACTGTGGTCAAAAGAAATAGTTCTAGAACATAACTTCCATACTTCAACTGCGTGGAGGCTACAGACGATACTTCAGCATTATGTACATTACCCATCCACATTTGATGTGCAGATAACACTCTTCTGGTAGGCTCTCAAGTTAAAACATCATAAAACATAACAAAACATCACATTTTTTAGGTGACTGTCAAAATTTGTAATATCAGCTAAAGAACAATTTTGAGGCCGGTAAGCCACAACCCAAAATTTACAGAGAATAGTTGTTTATTATTGCACATCAATAAGTTGTGCAACAAGCTATACTAAGCAAAGAAATTGTTTTCAGCATATGGGACAATTTTTGAGCATAGTACCCATGGTGAAGTCAATAAATTGACACAATCACTGACGAGGGGAAAAATAAAGCAATGAAGTTATTTCACATCGCCATACCTCTTTTGCGCACCATCATGAACAAAAAGACGATGCAAACTGCATACAAGTACATCAACGTGAGGAAGCAGTAATCTCCTAAGAGGATTGTCTTCATTACCCAGCTCAACATCAAGATCCAACAGATTCTCAACGAACTTAAGAACAGAGGAAACGATGGCATCTGATGCTGTTGAGACAGCTAGCATCGAGAATATATCAGGTACAAGATTCTTTTCTCTGGACAACAGAGGCACAAGTTTGGAACTTCTACTCATAGCCAGAAAACAAGAAAATAACGAGCTTGGCTTCTCGCTACTAGCACCTTCCTGTTTGAAACTAGCAACTAAAGGTTTTACTGACATAAAGAACAAATCCCAAAATTCAGAACTGAAATCATGATCTTCGTATTTGCTAAGAATAAAAGAGATGATCTTCAGGCATAAAGATCTCAAATCCTTGGACTGCTTTGCAACTATGTTTGCCTGCATAAAAACAAAGACATTGGTTGATAAGCATTTTTTTGATATAGCATTTTCAAACATTGGTTAAAAAGTGTCTTAATTCAATTTACAATGTACCATAAACACAGAACCATCTTTATTTTTTTCAAAAGATATATAGAGGAAAAACCACGTTTATTCAGCAGCTAAGAATTCCTGGAATTCCTTTCGAGATCAAACGTGAATACATATGAAAAGAAAGGGTGCACTATACAGATTGTTCCTGTAGCCTATATTTTTTTTTAAAAGGACATCTGCTCTGACTGAAAAGATGAGCAAATTAGTACCTTCCGCTCCTTCCCAATTTTAAGCCATCAATCTTAGGAATTATTTGACCAAACCACCCTCGAACAGCCACCTATTTTAGGTTCTTGCTCAAGGGTGATCTGACCAAGAAAAAGAGGACTAACGCTGTCAACCACCAAAAACCAAATCAAGGGATATACAAAATCATTTAATATTTTAGTGTTAACCAGTTAATACAATATTATGGGGCAACAGCATCAGTCATTTTCTTTTCTAAACTTAAGCCTGCTAGAAGTACAGCAAATGATGACATTACCTCCACTTGGTGATCATGATCAGCTAGCCCCCCCTCATTTCTTGTGCCTTCAAGAGTTGATGTGCTGCTTTCCAAGAGGCGCACAATACATCCCATTAACAGATCAAGAAAAGGGCTAATATGCACTTCATCAAAAACAGCTACAATATCCTCGATTACATGCAGAAAACCATATCTCTTCTTCCATGAAATGGCATTGATGCAATCTCTGGAAAAATGCTCCCAGACACTAAATGAGTCAAACCCATGCTTTAGAGTTTCAGGTGTTGTCCAGAGCCGTGCACTCCTTGCTGCAGCACCTTGTGAAGCAGATACAAGTGGTTTTATCAGCAAGGCAAAGAAAAGAGGAAGCTCTTCAACATCTAGCTGCGTTAAGAAGCCAAGAATCGCCTTTCGATGATGGACACTTGCATGCTAAGACAAATAATGCATCAAGTTACTGTATTATACTGGAAGTGGTAAATAAAGAAGAAAACAGAAAGAATAGAAACCACAAGCTATGCTACTAGAGGCCAGAGAAATTAATAAATACCTTACGAGAAGCGAGCGCCTTTAACTTTCTAACTTTTGGAGCCAGTATTCTGATAACAACAGGCACAAGGAAAACTCTATGCCTTGTATCAACAAGATCTGATTCCCTGGATAAGCTCCATATTGTGAGCTCCTCCCTCAGACTTTTTGAATTGATCAGATTTTTTAGATGCTGATCATACGGAAGTAAAAAGTCATCTCTCCAATTTAACAGGCAATCAATGACCTTAATTTGCAAGTCAGCATCATCTTCCTCAAGAAGTCTGAACCATACCACCACCCCCCCAAAAAAAAAGAAGAATGCAATACATAAGTAACCCCAAACAACATTCAATAAAGTATACTAATTTTGACCAAGGAGAATAATCAAAATGCAAACCTGTATAGTAAAACCTCCTTGAAGAATTGATTGAGATAAAAAGACCTAGGGTTTCGCATCAGTCTATATAAGGACAACCATTCTTGAAGAGCGCCTTTCCACTCTTTTCCTTTACAAGCCTCTGGATTGTATAATTCCACACTGCATTTCCAGAATGAGCAGATAAGTACGGATCAATTAGAAAAGATAGAAGTAATAACACTTTCGTGAACCCTTAAAAAAACTATAGTTGAAAAATCAAATGCACCTCTCAAGATCTTCAATATTATAGCCTAGGAACTTCAAGAACAGAGGTATGATTTGTCGTGAACGCGATTCAGCAACAGATGGAATTTTCTGCAAACACTGAATCAATAAAGAAAAAATCGTTGCACGTGACGCAGTTTCAGACACCGGACAGACATAGGACCTGAAGCTTCCAGTCAAATCTGCAGATATATATCACAGTAATGAACATTAAAATGAGAAACCATTGTGGATCAAAAAGAATAGCCGTTTTAGCAAAATAGCAAGCTTGGACTACATGAATTAAAAGAGAAGCTAGCCAACAGATCAAATTTATCTTCGATATCTGGGATAAAATAGATGGAACATACTATGAGCTGTCTCTATTGATTCCTCCTTGCTTTGAGCAGCTTCGTCATGACAACCAAGAAAAACAGACAGATAATGATCAAGGTACTCAATATATCTGTCCCACAGCAGCCCAAAATATTGACTGAGGAGGACAGCTATGCAGTCCAATGTTGGGTTCCACAAATGGCTAAAACGGCTATGAAAGATTCCAATAATTCCATCAAGAACAGCAGGTATATACTCTTCAGCTATCTGTCCAGCAGATAGACTCATCTGTATTTTGGAAATCAGTCGAATGACCTTTCTACTGGTGGCAATGGAAAGAGGCGTTTCTTCAATCAAAAGTAGGAGATGCATCACCTGAAAATAACGAGGAAATTTTAGCGACTGAAGACATTATTAACAAAGGAGAAGGTATCACATTCATACATTATTGCCATGGTCGTCCACAAGAGTAGTCTCAGGATTATCCATTCTCATTTTCTTCTCAACGGGTTGTTCATTAATAGAGTTGACATCAGTCAAAGGTTCGTAGTGGCACAATATTCTTAAGGTCGAAAGGCGTATATTCTTGTCGGGATGGCTCAAATTTGCAGCAAACACGTCTAGGGCATCCACCATCTTACTCACTACCAGCTCCGGGTGATACTTTTTAGTGCTTGCATCAGCTTGGATTATGGACCTTGAAGCATAATTTTAAAATGTTACCAACTGAATGGAGGAGGAGCAAAAAGGGTTACCAAGACCTGATTTTCAAAAAAAACCAACATACCCACAAACTGAATCCAAAATATCAGCTACTGGAGACAACACTTCATAACATGTCTTGTGTTTCCTTGACAGATCTAAGAATCTGCTTATGATGGAATCATCAGATCTGGAATTTTGATTAGCCAGCGACTTATAATAAGAACCCAATGCAGCACCAATCAAGCTCTGCCAGGTAGTTCTAGGATGCCCAGCAATGTCAGCTAGGAAAAGCAACGCATATAAAGGACAGTTAGAAAGAGAGGCATGTAACAAGTTTTAGTGACAAAAAAAATCACTGACACATGGGGAGGAAACGGTCACAACAACTCGGTCATCAAAGACTCACTTCTTTTAGAAACAGATTTCACCAGTTCTAGCATAAGGCAACTAAGGTCCATATCATGGAACTAAATTCCCCAACCAAAAGCTAGCATTTGAGTGCATGAAATATTTGTTATTTCTGGCCCCACAAATGCGAAAGGTGGTACAGATTTTAATAGCTAAATTTCTCCCTAAGGAATCGAACTGATCTCGGATAACATGCCTTACCAGATTCAGTACTCAAAAGCTCATCTAAAGCATTAACCAAGTCTATTAGCAATGACTCATTCGCTGAAGCACCTACTACATACGGATAACAGCCAATGACTCCCCACAGTATGGCTAACTCATTTTCTCCAATTTGGGTAGAATATGGTTCCTTCTGTATCCGCCGAATCCAACGAACGATGGCTTCTTGGAGAAAATTGTGAATTCTTGAAAGCTTCTCTTTTGGAACCTCATCCAAGAAGCTATGTCCTTGTGCTGGAAGCCTCTTAACAAAGATCTGCAGCAAATGTACAACCTCTTCCTCTGACATCTCTATCATATCATTTAATGCACTGAAAAGACATTCAAAGATTAAAATCAGTTAGCAATCATTAATTATCACAAAGAAAGAAACATTAGACACCAGTAAGTAAACACAATTCATCCCATGAAGTGTGCTTTCACGTGCAAAAACAAAGTCAGGGACAAGGAACATTACCTTATAATGCTAGCTCTGAAGAACTGGACAATGCAAGGGTCCTTCAATAGAAGATCTCCGATAAAAGACAACAAACTACAACCATAGGCAATTGTTAGGGAAACAAGCAAGAAATGTCTTTCTGGAAGACGAGCTCGCACTTGCAAAAGAAGGCAATACCTCTTATTCCTTAAATCAAACACAGGAGCCCATTGCATCGAAACAGAAGAGAGAGCAGAAATATTATTAGCTCTATATAGACAATCAAGAATGCAAAGCATTGACTGCAAAGCTTTTTCAATAATGATTGATGTCTGATCAATTGCCTTCACAGTAGGATAAGGCAGAATGTAAGTCTGTACAATCAACTGGATCAATTGAAGCACCCCTTGGTAATCTGGGATAAGTAAAATATCTTAGAAAACCATTTCATAATGTACTGAGGCAAAGCACATGGACAACACTTAACCTACCAGAAATTTTCCGAATGTAACTAGCTTGCAGGGTAGAAGCAAGAAGGGACAAAAGGCGACCAAGGTGCAATAGGTGGCCTTGAGATACACACTCAGTTATCTCCTCATATAAGCAAGCCCACATCAACTCCAATTCTGAAGCTTCTAACTCCGCACATAACCTCTGCAGTGCTAGAACAAGAACTTCAAGGATGGTCTCAGCACCTACACTTTGCAAAACAACACAAGCCAAATGGAAAAGTTAGACCCGACAATATACAGATTGTGGTTGTAATTCATCTCATTAAGGGTAAAAGGGGAATTTTAAATTTAAATGTTTCTAAATATAGAAAACCGACATTCTTTTTGTGACAGACTAAAAAGGAAAGTGTGCCATAGAAATTAGGATGGAGGGAGTAAAAAAATTTTAGACAGTTCTCCTCTGGCTCGCACAGTAAATTTTGTATATCGTACCACCCAGAAAATATAGAAGACAGAGAGATCAAAGCACAATTTTATGCGAAACTAGCAATTCCAATTTTCTGCAGGCAACAAAATATAAAGTACCGGAATGATAGAAGAGCTTACCCCCGGAGAACTGATCACCTATAACAAACAGAGACTTGTCAATCAGTAGGCGTAACACTTGTTCAGCCCTTGAGTGTAACCTTGAGGAGCTTCCTCTAACAACATACCACAATAATGAACTGACAGCGGATTTTCTTATTTCCAATGGTTTCTTCGCAACTTCAAACATAAGCTTCCTCACCCCTGTTGGTTTCAAGAAGTTAACAATGATGAGGAAAAGTTTAGCTGAAATATAACAGAATGCTTACCTTTCTCACCCATCATGAAAACAAAGAAATGTATGAACAGAGAGATATATAAAAGAGATCAGAACTGGAAGGAACTGCAAAGAAAAACCTCTTGAGTTGATTTCCAGAAAATCTGAATATCTAAGCAACAACTGCATTTTTATTCTATCTAGGCATAGGAAGAGCCACGATACGCCCGAACCACTTCTCTGAAACTATAGGGATGCTTGAGAGCGCTAGAGCTTTCATAGTGAATTTGATGGTATTTAGCACTTTTTTCCATGAATTTTTCTAATTTCAGCCCAGAATTATTACTCCTATTTTTCCAGGATGCTGGCATCTCAGAGAAAATTGCCAAAAGCATTGAGCATCTCTTTACTGGGTTTGTTTCTGCAGATATCTTTGGTACACGCGTGTTTATTAGTCAGTTCTTTAATACTTCTTGATTTAAAAAAAAATATGGACTATGAGTCATTGTCATATAAGTTCTTATCCATCGGAGTTCATCAGGACTTCTAAAATTAATTCTTGATATGCACAATGAGATGTCAAACCCAGTTCTAATGCATAAGAAGCCGAGTCATAACAGGTATTTTGCTTCTTTCCTAGTCTTCTCAACTACCTAGCTGATCATTAGCTTTTAGCCCCTAAAAGAGCAAAACCCATTTCACTTCATCAATATTTTGTCTCAAAACAACAGTTAACTTATTGCACAACATTTGACCGTTTGAAGTCTGATATTTCTACACTTCTCTGCCACAACCTTAAGAAAAATAATATTGCATTGACATAATACAGTCCTGCATCAAGTTATATCATGAAAGTATCACTAAAGGTCTAAATAATGAGCAGGATAAGATCTACTAAGGCAAAATAAGAAGGCAAAAGCTGGTGATGTTAACTCTCTGTTTCTTTTCTTCCATATCTTCATTGCCTATGTAACCATATGAATGCAGGAACAGCAGACAAGGACAAAAGAACATGAAATAAATAGGACAGGGAGTAAGGAAGATAACGATGACGGACATTAGACGAAATCTCCCAGCTTAGCCAACAGGGGGGTACAACCACACAAAAAAAAGTCTAACTATGATGAAAGGCAATAATATGTAGTAGTGAATCAGACTCAAAAAGGCAAACAAGAATCAGATATACTTAAGGGACACCTAAAAAGTTCATCTAAAAAATTCTGGCCTTGAACACAAATTATGGCAGTTCCCTGCATTTTATTTTCTTGGAGATGATGAAATTGTTGAACCCGAAAGCATTAACAGCTATAAAATAGAAAGTCATCACAGAAGGTTCATAAGGGAGTGATACTGATATAAGAAGCTAAGACATAGAAATATTTGATTATTACATTCTGAAACTGAGAGCTTAAAACAGGTCAAACATTCTTTTGCCGTAACTAAATCTTTATAGATAGAATTTTCTCCGAGAACACAAATTGAAAGACACACAGGTAGAATACCTTTTATAAGCTGCTTAACAGGAGCATTCCTCAATATGAATGATATTGAGTCAGCCATAAATTCGTGGACGTACTCCTTGGAATAGTATCTTAATTTTACTGTTACCCTGTGGAGAGAGACAGCGCGACAGAGAGATGGATAAGCTACTAACTAACAACCAAATAGGTGGAACCTCCAATTATTTATGTTTACAGGGAACAACTTTAAGTATGATATGCTGAAATAGGGGAGAATCATAGTCATATCTGCAAAGTGAAGCTTTGGTGGCAGGGTAAACTTACTTCAGAACATCAACAACATCTTTAACAAGATATTTTTGCAGGTACATCATAATAAAAGACCATGATTTGAAAATCTGCAAAAAAATAAAAAATAAAAAGTTGAACTCAGATCTGATATGAAGATAATCTTGAAGCTGGTATACTAAAGATTACTTTCCGGAAAACCCAGTACCTGCTCAATTATATCTGGTTCTCTATCAGCACCACTTTTGAGAAGACACGCTAAAGAATCAGAAATCCTCTGGAGAAAGCTGGCAACAAAATATGAGTATAAGTTTTAACGCAACAATTAAAAACTGTTCTGCCTGCGCAAACTTACTAAAGTACTAGAACATAGTGGAATAAGCTGGCATAAAGACATGGGTAAAACTGTTGAAAGGTGTTCTTTATGCCCAAACTTGTAGAAGTTCTAGGACAGGGTTGATCAGCAAACTCCACCAGATACTTGACGTCTTCAAGCTCATAAGGAAGAACTTTTATCGTTCCCGACATCATGGAATTAGACAGATGAAGCACAGGGAAACATAAAAAAACTAATGAAAAACATTCTAATTAAAATGGACATAATGACGAACAGAAGCCATTGAAATGTATCAATTTACATCAGAAGAAAATGACCCGCGAAAGGATAAGGATAAAAATGAAAAGACAACCAAACAAGATAAGAAAGAAAATCTGATAGCAGAGGTTACAATATCAAGGAATTGCTCCCGAAAATGACGATACTATTTCCAAATTTTACTATTTCCACACTATAAGCAAGGTGCTAAAGAATCCCCTGACGATGTTGATATGCGTGAAGGAAGAAGAAAACCAGATAGAAGCAGCACTCACGGTAAGAAGTCCTCCAGGAGATCTCTAGATAGGGCTGCAATTAACCTACAGAAAACTATAATTAGTCAATAAAGGGACTTAACAATGAAGAGGAAAAAGAAACAGCAAAGCAGTTCATCTCCGGCGCTCTACAGAGAAAATGATGGAAACAATACATGTAGCAAACAAATAGCAAGAACCATAAGAGCAAAAAGTTTTCACTCCACCATTTTTATTCTAAAGCTAGCAAAAGTCAAATACTCATCGTCTGCCGCGAAATGAAAGAAAAATTTACAGTTCTAGGAACTTTTTATGAGCTTTGAGAGCTTAACATAATTCTTAAACAAATAACAAAATAACATTTCCGCTTCCAAAACAGGCAAAGGGGCTATATTTCTTTTCTTTTCTTTTTTATTTTGCATAACCGAGAAATCTCTAAGGGCCATAGTTCAAAACTCGTGACCCTATACTCTTCAGTCTTCTCCACTTAAATACCATACTTTTGAATGTGGCAGGGTTCGAGTCCGCGACGCCTAACCCACGCATCATGTGTTGTGCTCTTATCACTAGCAAAGGGGTTATATTCAGATGGGAACAAATCAACGAACCTGAATAAGTCTTTCCCAGTTACAGAAGCTCTTAATTTGGTTAATCAGAATCTGGTTTTAGTTTTTTGAATCTTCTTCAGATATAAAAGGTTGTTGTGAGAAAGCACGGGAGAATATATTATTGATATTATTGACACATACAATGAGCCCTATATATACATAACATGTCCTACTCCTAATACATATGGGATTAGGGTTATTTACTCCTATTTACATAACTATTCTAACACTCCCCCTTAAACTGGTGCATATAAATCATACGTACCGAGCTTGTTACATATGTAGTTAATACAAGGACCAGTGAGGGACTTGGTGAAAATATCTACAAGTTGATCATTCGATTTCACAAACTTTATAGTAATATCTCCCGAAAGTATGTTTTCTCTGACAAAGTGACAGTCAATCTCAATGTGTTTAGTTCTCTCATGGAACACTGGATTTGACGCAATATGAAGAGCGGCTTGATTATCACACATAAGTTCCATCTGACTAATCTCACCAAATTTCAACTCCTTGAGCAACTGTTTGATCCAAATTAGCTCACATGTTGCTATAGCCATCGCTCAATATTCTGCTTCTGCACTAGACCGAGCAACCACATTTTGTTTCTTGCTCTTCCAGGACACCAAATTTCCTCCTACTAAGACACAATATCCAGACGTAGAATGTCTATCAGAAGGTGATCCTGCCCAATCAGCATCTGAGTATCCAACGATCTGCTCATGGCCTCGATCCTCAAACAATAAACCTTTGCCTGGAGCTGATTTTATATACTGAAGAATGCGAACAACTGCATCCCAATGACTACCACACGGAGAATCCATAAACTGACTCACACCACTCACAGAAAAGAAAATGGCAGGTCTTGTCACTGTAAGGTAATTTAATTTACCAACCAACCATCTATATCTTGCAGGATCGCTAAGAGATTCCCCCGATCCTGGCAGAAGTTTAGAATTCAGATCCATTGGAGTGTTAACAGGTCTACAACCTATCCTTCCTATCTCCTCAAGAATATCTAAGGCATACGTTCGTTGTGAGATCACAATACCTGAGCTAGACTGGGCGACCTCAATACCCAGAAAATACTTTAGTTTGCCCGGATCCTTAGTCTAAAAGTGTTGAAAGAGATGTTACTTCAATTTAGTAATACCATCCTGGTCATTGCCGGTAATAACAATATCGTCAACATAGACCACCAGATAAATGCAGAGACTCGAAGCAGAATGCCGATAGAATACAGAGTGATCAGCTTCACTCCGAATCATGCCAAATTCCTGGATAATTGTGCTGAACTTACCAAACCAGGCTCGAGGAGACTGCTTTAGACCATAAAGTGACTGGCGCAAGCGAGATACAAGGCCACGAGACTCCCCCTGAGCAACAAACCCAGGGGGTTGCTCCATATAAACTTCATCCTCAAGGTCACCGTGTAAAAAAGCATTCTTAATGTCCAGCTGATAGAGGGGCAAATGGCGAACAATAGCCATGGATAGAAAAAGGCAGACTGATGCTATCTTAGCCACGGGAGAGAAGGTATCACTGTAATCGAGCCCAAATATCTGAGTATATCCCTTGGCAACATGACGAGCCTTAAGACGATCAACCTTACCATCCGGACCAACCTTGACTGCATACACCCAACGACAACCAACAATAGATTTACCTGAAGGAAGAGGGATGAGCTCCCAAGTACCACTAGTATGTAACGCAGACATCTCGTCAATCATAGCATGTCGCCATCCTGGATGAGGCAATGTTTCACCTGTAGACTTAGGGATGGAAACAGAGGACAAAGAAGATAGAAAAGCATAATAGGAGCATAATAGGGTGATGACAAACGATGATAACTCAAACCGACATAATGGGGATTAGGATTAAGGTGGCCCGTATACCTTTCCGAAGTGCAATCGGTGTACTAGGAAGAGACAAGTCTACAGCAGGAGCAGGGTCAGGTACAGGACGTGAATCAGCTAGGCCTGATGCTGGGTGAGGACGACGATGATATGTCAAAAGTGGTGTTCCTATGGCAGGGAGTCTAGGAGGAGCCACACTAGACTCCTCAATGGTTGGAATGGGTAAGACTTCTGGTGGAAGGTGAAGGAGGAGCTATAGTAGACTCGGGTAAGACTTCTGTGGCGGAAGGTGAAGGAGGAGCTATAGTAGACTCCTTAAAGATCGGTATAGGTAAGATCTCAGATATATCAAGATGGTCAGAATGGTCAGAAGAGATAAAGAAAGGTTTAGACTCAAAAAATGTGACGTCAGAGGACATAAAGTACCTACGAAGATCAAGTGAGTAACAACGATATCCCTTTTGAACACGAGAATAACCAAGGAAGACACACTTGAGAGCACGAGGAGCTAACTTATCTTTTCCAGGGGCTAAGTTATGAACGAAACAAGTGCTCCCAAAAACACGAGGGGGAACAGAGTATAAGGGTGATTGGGGAAACAATACTGCATACGGTATTTGATTTTGGATGGGAGAGGAAGGCATCCGATTAACTAAATAACAAGCTGTGAGAACTGCATCGCCCCAAAAACGCAACGGAACATGAGATTCAATGAGAAGTGTGCGAGCAGTCTCAATGATGTGCCTATTCTTTCTCTCTGCAACCCCATTTTGCTGAGGGGTATAAGGACAAGAGGTCTGATGAATAATTCCTTGAGAAGTCATAAACTGCTGAAATTGAGAGGATAAATACTCTAAGGAATTATCACTACGAAAAGTGCGAATAGAAACACCAAATTGATTTTTAATTTCAGCACAAAAATCCTGAAATATAGAAAACAACTCAGAATGATCTTTCATTAAGAAAATCCAAGTACATCTTGAATGATCATCAATGAAACTAACAAAATAACGAAATCCCAAGGTAGAACCGACTCTACTAGGACCCCATATATCAGAATGAACTAAAGAAAAAACAGACTCTGCATGACTCTCAGTACTACGAGGAAAGGAGGCTCGGGTATGTTTCCCGAGATGACATGACTCACACTCTAATGTGGATAAACTAGACAAACTAGGCACCATCTTCTGAAGCTTGGATATCCTAAACGTCTGTGAATTAGGTCCGGAGGATCTGTAACTAGACATGCCTTGGAGGAGTTTAGTGAGTTAAGGTAGTAAAGGCTTCTGATTCAAGTCCTGTTCCAATCGTCTGCCCCGTACTGCGATCCTGCATAATAAAGGAATCATCAATAAAATATATACCACAATGGAGGGCATGAGTCAAACGACCAACAGATGCAAGATTAAAAGGACAGCCAGGGACATAGAGAATGGAATCTAGAGTGACAGAGGGTAGGGGATTCGCTTGTCCAACTTCTTTTGCTTTGGTTTGAGACCCATTGGCTAAAGAAACAGTGGGAAGAGACTGTGAATACGCAATATTTGATAAAAGTGATTTATTACCAGAGATATGATCAGAGGCGGCTGAGTCCACAACCAATTGTCCAAGAGTACTAGACTGGGAAACATAAGCAAAAGAATTACCAGCAACAGAAGTATCAATCTGAGCAACAGAGGCTACTTGTGGAGATGTCTGCTTAGTTGCTCGATACTGAAGGAACTCATTTCAGATAAAGAAAATCCTTGGTTACCTGTAGTCTCAGTCTGAGCAACATAAGCATTTTTGGGTGGGCGGCCATGTAAAGAATAGCACACGCCACAAGTGTGTCCAAGTTTATGACAATAAGAGCACTTGGGTCTAGATCTTCCAAAACGACCTCTTCCTCGTCTATTCTCCATAGTATAAAATGCCCGATTTTCCACTGACAGAGATACGAGGACAGATGAGTCAAGTGTCTGTGATGAGCTCACTGGTGACTTGGTGCTGCAGCAACGCGAAGTAATCGAGAGAATAATTCATCAACTGTGGGGACAGTCGGACTAGCCAACGTCTAATCCCGTACTGAATCAAGGTCATTAGGGAGTCCAGCGAGTGTAAGAACTAAAAACATCTTCTGTCGTTGCTCTTGTTGCTTTTCAATACTAGCAGAAACTGGCATCAACGTCTCAAAACTGCCTGTACTTGTCCCAAGTAAGTAGACATATCCGATTCCAGTTTCTTCAAGCTTGTCATTCGCGATATTACATCATAGAAACGAGATATGTCATTAGTGTATAAATTACGAGCCTTTTCCCAAACTAAATAACATGTCTGGAATGGACGGAACAAAGGCACCAACTTGGAATCAATAGATCGCCACAAGATACTACATAACTGAGCATCGACCTTCTCCCACAGTGTTTTGGCCTTTTCATCACCTTCGCTAGCCTTTTTTGTTAAATGATCTTGAACTCCTTGGCCTTTACACCACAACTCGACAAACGAAGCCCAAGCTAAGTAGTTTGAACCTCCCATTAAAGGTTCTGAGGTAATCAGAACACCGAAATTGCCAGAACCCGGGTTTTTAGACCCGAAAGCATCGACTCTCAAAGACATGGTTGGATTATCACCAAATAACAAAAAGAATCAACTGACAATTCGCTGAAACAGATGAAGGAAACACTGTGTTTTCCGAAAAAGTAATATAGCTGCCGGAAAAAATAAGTGTAGTCGCCGGAAAAACTCAAAGTGGTCGGAATCAAACGAAAACAGTATGGGTGGGGTCGGAATTGGTACAGGACCCAACTGTCCTGAAGAAATTTTTTCAAATAGTGGCCGGAAAATGGTGCACGCGCGTGGAGGCGCGTGGGATACTGTCTGCCGGAGATTTTTTCTGGGGTTTGGTCGCCGAACAGTGGCGACTCTTGTGGTAGTGTTGGATTTTGCACAACACTGACAGAGACAAAGCAGACGCAAACAGGCTTGAAAAAGTCGCCGGAGAAAGGGTTCCGGTGACTGATTTCTCTTCCCGGAATCGCTGGAATTTATGCACAGCGATAAATCTCTCACAATTGCTCTGACAACATGTGAGAAAGCACGGGAGAAAATATATTATTGATATTATTGACACATACAATGAGCCCTATATATACATAACATGTCATACTCCTAATACATATGGGATTAGGGTTATTTACTCTTATTTACATAACTATTCTAACAGTGGTGGAATTCCAAACTAGAGAGAATAAGGTGCACTACTCATAAGAGAAAATAAAAACAAAAACAAGTGAATCACCCTTAAAAGAACCCAGTAAGTTCGCAGAATACCTGAGGATTGGCTCAAGGGATAGTCTCCCTTTCATGTCCAATCTTGAAAGAAGTTTTGCGACTATTTGTTCTTTGTGCAGTATAATTTGTGGTAGCGTCTGTACCAAGGGAAATATTTCCTCGTAAAATGAAATAAAATCCTCGGCAGTGTTTAATTCCTGTTATTTTGTCCAAGAAAGAAAAAGAGAATTAGGGAAATCAAAAAAAAGAAAAAAACATCCTTAAAAAGTAGGAATAGCACAACCCGTAGCAAAAACCAACTACAAATTCAAATGGCAAAGCAGTCAAAAGCTATATTGCATAACTCTTCATTTTCTTAGGCATATCTGTTTTGAATGGGGTGTGATGCCTATGGGTACTTCTTGCATGTCCTTCGAACTAAACTAAAACTTGTCTAACAGTTGAATGTACTTGAACTGGATACACGGTCCAAAACGTTTGGACAAAGGAGAAACTTATAAACTCTAGACCAACCATTTTCGTGTTTTTGTTTAACAGCCTGATAGGGAAAAGAAATTGTGCTTGTACCCTTATGAATTGTTTGAATTTTCTTATACAAAACGTACACATTATCAACTGACAAAAAATATGTAAACACTATCCAAAACAAAATTCTCTAGGTAAACTTTCTGAAAAGACAGCCTCTTCCCGTTTCTCAACAGAATTGTTCCGCTAACATTTCTGACAAACATCAAATTCAAGCCCCTACTAAGAATCTTCAAACAAAAGACATGTAAATGTCACCCTAACAAAACCAAAAAAGGGGGAAAAAAATTAACAAAGAAACTCTCCCAAAACCACAAGTTAACCAAAAGTTCAACACTCTTTACAAAATGGTATACAAAAGTATCATATAAAATACATACTCTCCATTCCACAAGGCAATCCCGGAAGAAGGAGGAACCTTCGGATGGCTCAGCTTTTAAGGGGTCAAGACTTCTGTACACATCAACGTCAACATCTTCAATCCGCTCCGAAAATGTCTTGAACTGCACCATACATAAAACTCAATAAATTCAATTCCCACAAAAGAGAAACAGCAAGGCGCAACAAAGATGAGTATGAAGGGTTCATATAAAAAATTTAGACAAAGCAAGATGCTTAGTTGTTAATCATACTTTTTGCATCATAGATAAGCAAGAACGCAATCAGTAATTGCACATTTAGTTGGCTCGAATATAAGTCACAGTGCAAAATATAGCTAGTATTGGTATAGAGACAGATTCTTAAGATTGAAAAAGAAGAAGAAGAAGCAAATAAGTTGAAATGTTCAACTAGTTGACTAGAAAAACAACTACTGGAACTGTTTGCTATTATGAGGTAAATGGTTTAACATACACGACAGCCAGTGTTCTTTAGAAGCGAAAAGCGCAAAACAACGACAAGGTTCATGAGGTTTGAAGCAAAAAAGCGTGAAGCACACACTTCTTTGAAGCGAAGCGCATGATAAAGCGCACAATTTCTGAAAATTAAAAATTACCAAACCTATATAAATTTGGTTCTACAATAACGAAATTGCAACTAGTATCATTAATTTCAGCATCCAATATACAATAATGTCGATACTGGTCCAACTCCTCGAAGTTGAGATTCAAAGAACCGATCTCTTCTCATCTAGACCAATCTGCGCGTCATTATTTGAAATGCACACTTGTCCTGAAGCGCATCCCCTCATCTATGAAGCGATAACCCTTCTCTTTACATTACTATGGCTTTTAATAACACTGAATTTTCCCCCAAAAGGTGGGGTTGGATCTGGAGTAACAGCCTCGGAAACTAAAATTCTAATCTTTTCCTAAGAGTAAGTACTCAGTGAACTGGTTAAGGTGCGGCCAAGCTAGCTGGAAAATCACATTACCCCGAAATAAGTAGTCTAGAGTTTATTCTTATGAAGCTCAACCCTTTGCTTCGCCTTGTTTCCTCGTGTCGGTTTCAATAAAACTTTTTTTTTTTTGCCCCAAAAGGGTGGCCAGGATCTGGAGTAACAACCTCAGATAAAGTTCCAATAGAGGTGAACTAGGTAAATTCTTCTCATGTACCTGATAAGTAAACTTCCAATCTTTCCCAAAGATTAAGTACTCGTATGCAGTTTAAAGCTTATTCATATGTACAAAAGGGTAGTACTATATATTTTACTTATTATGCATACTACGTTTAGCAAACAGTAGCTCTCCAAAGGGCCCATTAACACAAACAAAACATAAAATTACTACTAATCACTAAAACTATAATTACCAAACTAAAGATTAAAGAGGTTTAACACTAGAATAATTTTACGAGCATCAAGAGAATACAAATTTGAGCTTACAGTAAAGCGGCGGCGACCAGGGGATTTGTTGAGAGATTTAACAGCGTAGGCATCTGAAGCAGTTGCCATTTTTGTGCTGAATAATTAACAAATTGAACTCCTCTGGGCTGCCGCTGAGGGAGGATAAGGGAGGAATAAGGAAGAAAAAGAAAGGGTTTAAGAAAGGGAGGAATAAGGAAGAAAGGGTTTAAGAGGGTGTTTGGCCAAAGCTTTTATAAGCTATTAAAAATCCTTATAAATTAAGTGCTTATAAGTCAAAAATAAGCCAAATTTCATAAATTTTAGCTTACGAGTACTTTAATTTTGACCAAAATATTTATTATTCTATCCCTAAAATACTTTTTTTAAAACAAAACTTTTCATATACCTAATTATTTAACTGCTTATTATTAATTTAAGCACTTTTGTCCAAACACGTAACTGCTTGTTTTTTAAATCAGCTTCAGCACTTAAAAGTGCTCAGCACCTAATACTTATCAGCTACTCTAAATCAGCTAAGACAAACGGGCTCTAAGATTAGTTAGCGGCTTAGCGCAAAGCCGCGGAGGCGGTTTAGAAGGGGTTAAAAACTGGGTTCTTGTTCCTCTAAAGAAACGGTTCCTCTAATGGGTCGAGGACAGGGCGGATCTATGCGTACGCAAACTTTGTCAAACATATATGTAGGTGTATTGTGTATATATATCGGGTTGGTTCGTATTTTATTAAAATCAAACCAAATCAATTATATCGATTTGGATTGGGTCGATTTTGTTGGTTTTTTGGGTTTTGTTACATAAATATTAATCTATCATGCTTTGTTAAATTCGTAGATAATATTTTGATAATTGATTTTTAAAAATAAAAATAAAAAATTAACAAACTCATTCATCTATT
The DNA here is from genome assembly GCA_026770625.1 of Nicotiana glauca. NCBI lineage: Eukaryota > Viridiplantae > Streptophyta > Magnoliopsida > Solanales > Solanaceae > Nicotiana > Nicotiana glauca. The sequence continues at coordinate 50,256 of MU698884.1, read as the reverse complement.
AAAGTATTCTTATGGGAGAAATTTGTTTAATAACACGTAATAGTTTATTCTCTTAGTCGTCTAACAATAACTTTGGATTGATATACGCTTTCAAGGTTAACTGAATTTAATAATTAAACACAAATATCAACCTGACACATAAATAACAATCTGTTCTATGTAATTTTAGATTATCAAAATACCACTTCAAATTCGAAAAAGATATAAGAAATTTTGACATATGAATATGAAAGAACAAAGAGATGATTGACACATTTCAATAACACTTAATAAGAAAGTGATACAATCCATTATTTAAAGTAAATAGAAATGAATGCACTTTATAGTTCTATTAGTATATTATATCCCATGAGAGGATGTCAAATATTTTTAGATATTTTTTAACAAAATTCTAAACAAAGTTTTAAAAGTATATATAAAAAATTATATATTCATATGTCGATTTGGTTCGGATTTTTTTACCCAATACTAAACCAAATTAAGTCAAAGCTAGTCAGATTTTTTAATCGATTTAGTTTGACTTTTTGGTTTGGTGTGATTTTTCGGTCCGGTATAAACGCCCCTTAATATATGTATATAGAAGAAATCGTTGATAAATAAGAATTGGCACCCAAATTAATTAAGCGGCTGAAGGTGTCATTGTAATGTGGTGCTTCTGCACTCAAACGTTTTGCGGGATCGAGCAAGGCCGGCTCTAAAGTTATGAATAGTAACAACTTGTTTGGATGGTTGTTACCCATTGTATTGTTATTGTTATCCCAGAATAATATTTTATTTTGATTGTTTATTTAAAATTAGTTGTATCGTAATATTAAATCTATTGTTCTTTTATGAAACAACCGATTTGGTGTGGTGAGATCGTTTCCAATTTTCTTTTTCAATTATGCCTTACTTATTATTCAATAATTCTATTTTATTATTTAATTTTAATTTATTTTAACTCCAAATCTCCAACCTATTGACCTACTTTGTCTTCTTCCATCTTTTCTAGAGTTGGTTTACCCCGTTCTTTTATCCAAGTCTCCGTTCAATTATGTCTCTTTCCATCGTTTTAATTTATTTTTTATTTCTTTTGCTAATATTAGTTAACCTTTATTTTCTAGGCTTTTGCTCGTATTTTCAAGCTACGTAATTAATCATAAATTAGTAGAAAGAGGTTGTCTTAAATTAATTTATGCATAATTCTTGATAAATTTTATTTAAAATAGTTGGGGCGTTTTAGTGAACTTATCAGTTACAGTACAGTACGATAGAGTCAAATCAAACAATAAAATGTTATCTAACAATAGCAAACGATACAATCTATTCCAACGTTGCATCCATAATATGATACAATACAATACAATATAGTACAATACAATACATTATAAAACGATGGGTAACAATGATCCAAATATAGTGTAAGTCTGGTGCCCCCAAATTTTGAGGGTCCTATTTTTTAAAATAATATGTTTATAAGTATTTAAAAATAATATTTAATACTTTTAATACAAAAATAGACCTCTAGTATAAAAAAGCTCTTGAGATATAAATAAAGTAATAGTTTTATTTGCTTAAAAATGGGTAGATGAATAATTTTTCTAACGTTTCAATTTTTTACTTTTTTCATTAGATTACGTGTCACTCCAAATCAATCTTTCTTTCCTCAATCTTTTCGTTTTCAGAAACCCGTACATATTTTATTATTTTCTCTTTAATATTCTTACTCATCTTCTTTCTCCAATATTTCATTATTCACTTTCTTTCTCCAATATTTAATTAGTTCAAGTATTCAATAATACTTTTAATCTTCCACTAATTCTATTATTATATTGCTCGTTACAATCTTATCTAAGATCAACAATATCTCAAGAAACATTAAATAAGTTCGCTATATTATCAATTGAAAAAGAATTTATTAGAGAAAATCGATTATAGATTATTAACTCTTTCGTGTCTCAAAAAGTGTCACGACCCAAACCGATGGGCCGCGACGGACACCCGATGTCTTACCCAATCAAGTACCAACGTAACGTATTTTTTTTTATCATACCATCATGGGTAAATGGACCAAAAGGGCCGTCATGATATAACCAGAAAAAAATATAAAGAAATACTCGACATAGGATGACGCAACATGATATACAAACTTATACATGTGACATACAGGCCTATACGAGAGAAATAATTATTTAAACACTCAAAATATAGGCCGACAAGGTCAGACAATCATTCATATGTCTACAAGCCTCTAAGGGGTCGTTTGGTATGAGGTATAAGAAGGTATAGTGCTGGTATAAAAATTTAATACCACCTTAATACTTTGTTGGTTAGCCAACTTGGTATAAGTTATCCCCGAATTAAAATTAGTACCAGAATAACTTATACCTTGTAGAGGGTGGGGTAATTAGTGCCGGAATAACTTACACCTTCTTCTTAGAGATTATGCAATTATTATTTATAATACAACATACCAAACAGTGGATAAAAACAATACTAGAATAACTAATCCCAGCATAACATATCCCACCATAAGTCGTATTTAAACCAAACGACCCCTACGAGTGCATAAATGTCATAAAGGACGAGACAGGGTCCTGCCATACCAATCTATACATGTCCAAATCATACTGACCAAATAGGCGATTCTAGAACAAATTGTGTGTGCCAACACCTTCCGCTGAGCTGACAGCCTACTAGGAAAATCGTTAACCTATCTATTGGGACATGCGGGCATGAAACACAACTTTCCCAAGCAAAAGGGATGTCGGTACAAATAAAGTACCGATTATGTAAGTGATCACGCCTAACTATGCCTTATAAAAAGGACTAAGCGATCGTTATAAATATAATCCGATTTACAAGTGCGGAGTCGAATCTCATAGGGAATTAACCTACTAATCGCAACTGCTAGATTCGCAAGAATTGAAGTAATCAACTTTCAGAAGTATTGAATAATGAGTTAAGTATTTACTAACTAAAAGCAAGGTAATTAAAAAGTTGTAATTTTATCACTAACAAAGCAAATATTGTAGACAAAATTGGAAAGGCCTAGGGTTACGGTTTCTCCTCTTATCGGAATCCTCCCTGTTACGTCTCTTATAAATTCATCTAGATACTCTTTACCGATCATGAGCACTTTAGTTTTCGTAAATCTCTTCCGAGCAATTACAATAATTTACTAAACATATTCTTCCGAACTACGCTAGCCGGTACTAGTTTACCACTCACCACGATCGCACCAAGGTTTCGTTATTCCTAATCCCACATTTAAACCATCAGTATTGATCCCTCATATACGTTAGGAGTGATATTGTCCAAGTAATACACACTAAATAGGCATAGCCGATTGAGGGCTTTTCAATCAACCACAGTAATCGCGTAGTTGAATAAGTAGAGAAAATCCAAGGGTAAACTTAAATTAAACTCAACAAAAATTCATCCTCCAAGAGGTTCCGTCAAACTATATAGTAAAGAATTTAGCTACTCATAATTATTTCCACAACTACACTATAACAATTCATCACCAATAATAGAAAAGGTAAGAAGAAAGATAAAAACTCATTTCCGAATATTCCGTCTTGATTCTTGCTTATTCTTGCCTTCGAAAATGTTGTGTAACCCTTAAAAAGTCATTCTTTGATGTATTTATATCACTTAGGGTTGCTAAGGGGTCGGACTTTTCAATCCCACTCCGGACGGGAAAAGCTGGAATCTGCTTCTGCATTCGCGCGTCGCGTACCCATATATGCGGATTCAGCTTTTGAAATTCTTCCACTTTGCGAAGCGATCCGTGCCTTTGCTTCACTTTGTTGTTTAGTGCCTTCACTTTTCTCCTTTTTCCCGTCCGTTTTCGTGCCACGCACGAGAATAGACGAGCTCCCAATCCTTCTATTTTTTTCTCCTTTTTGCAATAATTTGATATATTTTGCTCCATTATCATTCAAGCTCACTCCTACAAATAAGAAATACGTAATGAGTATAATTCACTTTAAATATCATATAATCTTCCGTAACTCACACGACAAATGAGATGAAAATACACTCAAAATCATGCACTTTTGGCCATTTATCACCACCCAGCTCATCCTAAAGCGAATTAAAATAATACGCATAGGCAAGAAATACCTTTCAAAACGCACTCAAACATCACACCAATGACAATGGGTTATATCAACGCTTAGAACCCAGCATATGCACTTTTCATACCTTTCCCTAAGTTTTAAACTCATGCCAATATCATTTAAAATATTCATGTGACTCTTTCTAACATCCTCAACTAAAAACTCGACTCTAATACATCACACTATGACTCGCTCATTGTGCCAACTCAAAAATCAAGGTCGCTACCAATCATTTGCAAATCACGTGCCCTCACCAACAAACCACATAGAGAAAGTAGTCCACACACTCAAATATAAGTTCAAGTATATTTTAAGGACTCTGAAATCGGAAGAATTTTTCACTCTCACAAAGAAATTCTTATGCCGCCAAAGCTCGTACCATAGGCTTGCCCGTAGTGTAAGTGTCTACTAATTAAAGCTCGCACAATCTAGGATCAAGTAAGGCTTTATAGGTTGTAACGTAGGCTAAAAGACGGGTAGGATACATTTGAGAAAATAGTGACTAACCCTCCTAAGCATTTTAATACATTGTACTTCTCTTCCAAACACCTTTTTGTCATGACCAATTCAATGTCTTGCCACGAAATCATGCACATTTAAGCCCTTCTTCATTAAGAACATCAACATATCAATATTTACTATCCCATACAAAGAAATGGAGGTGTTATTTTTTATTTTATTTTTACTTTTACTCCCCTTAATATATATTTTTGGCTAGTGCCTTTTGTTGTTTATACACAAGCGCACATTGTCGACCTTTCTATGGTTCTACTCAAAAGCTACCCAATCTCTTTCTTTACTCTTCTAGCTACTTAAGTGCTTTCGGAGGTAAAGTTTTAACAAAATTTGATTAAGAACAAAGGGGATTCGGCTTGTAACGTAGTTGCTAAAGAAAATGTCTACAGGCTCAAAATGGTTAACTATGTATAATATTAGTATTGGTAGGCAAATAGGCTAAATTGTCAATCAAATAAAGCCTATATAACTTCCCAAACCTATAAGACTTAATCACTTCTCTTCGATTCACACATGGGCAAGTTCTAGATTAGAAAGGATGACACAGAGTACACCAAAATCTCACCTCATGCAATGCACATGACTCACTCAGATGGCTCAAACCCGACTCTTAAGTTAAAGCAACTAGCACAGTCATCATAAAATTGAAGCACATGAGAATTAATCACAAGAGTCAAAAGATGAGTCTCAGTGTCAAAAGAAAGCCACACATATTTTCAACGCATGTAATTATAAAGATCGTGAAGGAAATACTTAGTTCAAATACTCCAAACCTAAGCCCCGGTATAAAACATGTCAAAAGCACAAATTACTCAAGCTTCTTCCCATTCCATTATCAATTTAATAAGAAGAAAAAATAAAAATATTTTTGTGTTTTTTTGGACTTTAAACCCTCAATAAAACTGTCCAGGAAGTCCATTGTCGGGAAAAGTCCAAAACGATTTGAAACGTATACCTACAAGAAAAAAAAATACTACCCAGTTCAAAGAGTCATCCCTTGGAAAAGAACTGTGGCCATAAGAAAAACCAAAAGGGGTTATTTCTACCTAATTTGTTTTGTTTGATTTTTTTCCAACACACATAAAATAACACACCTACAATAAGATAGAAAATCACCCAAACAATCTCTTCACCACACACTTAAAATTGTGCATTGTCCCAAACGCACACCCATAAATACAAGAGGGTAAAAGAGACTCCTTGGTAGGACAAAAGCCGAAGCATTAGCAGCTCATGGGGTACTCAGACTTCTCCAAGACTTGTTCTTTGTGAGAGTACCTCTCACTTAGTTCTAACCATCTCAACAACTTTTGATTTCTTCCAATGGCCTTTCTTCCCATGATCCTAGAAAAAAAAAACACTACAAGAATAATACAATAAAAAAAGCAATAAAGTTGGATTGCCTCCTAACAAACGCTTGATTTAATGTCGCTGCATGACGCGAATCACTTTTTGCCTCCAGCTCGAGCTTGTAAATTGAACCCCAAGTTTTGCTTCAATCTACTATGCTCCAAGGGTGATGGAACAAATCTAACTGCCCCAAGAAAAATAATCTAGTATTTTGCACTTCTTAGCCTTTGCGTGAGGTATGTAATCTTGACTTTCTGGCAAGAAGAATTCCAAAATATAGGCACCTTGTTCCTCATTACTTGACTCCTCAATTGGCTTGGATGACTCTATTTCCATATCATCAGCCAAACACAATATGAAAAAAATTCTTGGAGTGTGGATCAATGCGCTCAACTACATGAACATTGGGACTATCAACATCCTCAACACCCATGACACTAGAGTCAACTAAATATGTATCCTCAATGTCCTTGGCTGACTCTAGTATCTCTTCTACAACATCGACATCCTCAAAATCTAGTTCGATTGATGTTGGTGTTCTACTCTGGCCTCCTCCCTTAACACCCTAATTTCTTCATCCGATATATGCCCCTAGTCGCTACTATCCACAATATCAACTGGTTGAGGATTAAATGATTCAACTAATTGACTCATTTGTGCCTCTAGGTGAAGAATAATTTCCTCTTCCCTTTGAATAGTATCCCCAAGCCTTTGTGTCTGCAGTTTTTTCTCATTACTTTGTTCCATGAGGCACTTTAACACATCTTTGATCTCCTTCGGATCAATTTTCCTGGGTTCTTTATTTCTATTGACTTCACTAGAAAAATGTAGAACCATATAGTAAGGGTTTGAGGGAGGATAAGAAATATAAGCACAACCATAAAAGCGATCCTCTTGACCACCACACATATTAAACACATTCCACACATAAGACTGAGTTGGTGCACATAACTCGCTCTCGAGAATATTTTAATAATTTTTGCATGGGTGGTTTCCTCCACAATATGCGTAAGGAGGGTTAAAAGTAGAATTACCAACATCAAAACTCTCATAATTCCACGATACCATGTTTCTCAAATTTACAAGTAAAACTAAAATAAAAAAATCAAATACTAGAAAATAAATTAAAAGTTCAAACTTGAAACATAGCAATATGTATAGCTACAACTACATTGTTAGTTCCCCGGCAACGGCGCCAAAATTTGATCACGCCCAACAGTGCCTTATAAAAAGGACTAAGTGGTCATTGCAAAATAATCCGATTTACAAGTCCGGAGTCGAATCCCACATGAAATTAACCTACTAATCACAACTGCTAGTTTCGCAAGAATTCAAGTAATCAACTTTCAGAAGTAATGAATAATGAGTTGAGTGTTTACTAACTAAAAGCAAGGTAATTAAAAAGTTGTAATTTTATTACTAACAAAGCAAATATTGTAGACAAGATTGGAAGGGTCTAGAGTTACGATTTCCACTCTTATTAGAATCCTCCCTGTATGTCTCATATAAATTTGCCTAGATAATCTTTACTGATCGTGAGCACTTTAGCTGTCGTAATTCTCTTCCTATCAATTACAACAATTAACTAAACGTATTCTTCTGAACTACGCTAGCTAGCACTAGTTTACCGCTCACTAAGATCGTACCAAGATTTCGTTATTCCTAATCCCGCCTTTAAACCATCCATATTGATCCCTCATATACGTCAGGAGTGATGTTGTTCAATAACTACCTAAATATATACCTTTTTCTAAGTAATACACACTAAATAGGCATAGCTGATTGAGGGCCCTTCAATCAACCACAATAATCACATAGTTGAACAAGTAGAGAAAATCCAATGGCAAACTTATATTAAACGCAACAAAAATTCATCCTCTAAGAGGTTCCATCAAACCATAGGGTAAAGATTTTAGATAGTCATAATTGTTTCCACAACTACAATATAAGAATTTATCACCAATAATAGAAAAGGGAAGAAGAAAGATAAAAACTCATTTCCGAATCTTCCGTTTTGCTCCTTGCTTGTTCTTGCCTTCAAAGATGTGTAGATCTTTAAAAGTCGTTCTTTGATGTATTTATATCACTTAGGGTTGCTAAGTACCGGAACTTTTCCATCCCACTTCGGATGGGAAAGCTGGAATCTGTGTCTACCTTCGCGCTTCGCGTGCCCATGGATGCGGATTCAGCTTTTGAAATTCTTGTACTTCGCAAAGCGATCTGTGCTTTTGCTTCACTCCGTTGTTTTGTGGCTTCACTTTTCTTCTCTTTCCCATCAGTTTTCGTTCCACGCACGAGAATAGAGGAGCTCCCAATCCTTTTGTTTTTTTTCCTTTTTTGCAATAATTTGATATATTTTGCTCCATTATCATTCAAGCTCACTCCTACAAATAAGAAATACGTAATGAGTATAATTCACTTCAAATATCATGCAATATCCCGTAACTCACACAAAAAATGAGATGAAAATACACTCAAAACCATGCACTTTTGGCCATTTATCATCACCCCACACTTAGACTTTTGCTCGTCCTAGAGCGAATTAAAATTAAGCGCATAGGCAAGAAATACCTTTCAAAACATACTCATGCATTACAGCAATGACAATGGTTATATCAATGCTTAGAACCCAACATATGCACTCTTCATAACTCTCCCTAAGTTTTAAACTCATGCCAATATCATTTAAAATATTCATGTGACTTTTTCTAACACTCTCGACTCAAAACTTGACTCTAATACATCCCACACTATGACTCGCTCCTTGTGCCAACTCAAAAATCAAGGTCTCTACCAACCCTTTGCAAATCACGTGCCCTCACCAACAAACCAAATAGAGAAAGTAGTCCGCAATCAAATATAAGCTCAAGTATATTTTAAGGACTCTGAAACCAGAAGAACTTTCTCAATATCACAAAGAAATTCTTACACCGCCAAAGCTCGTAACATAATCTTGCCCGTAGTGTAAGTGTCTGTTAGTTAAAGCTCACAAAATCTAGGATCAAGTAGGACTTTATAGGTTGTAATGTAGGCTAAAGGACGAGTAGGTTACATTTGAGAAAATGGTGACTAATCCTCCTAATCACTTTAATAAACTTCACTTCACTTCCAAACGCCTTTTTGTCATGACCAATTCAATGTCTTGCCACAAAACCATGCACATTTAAGCCCTTCTTCATTAAGCACATCAACATATAAATATTTACTAGCCCAGATAAAGATATGGAGGTGTTATTTTTTTTTTTAACTTTTACTCTCCTTAATATATATTTTTGGCTAGTGCCCTTTGTTGTTTATACACAAACACACCTTGTAGACCTTTTTATAGTTCCACTCAAAAGCTATTCAATCTCTTTCTTTACTCTTCTAGCTACTTAAGTGCTTTCAGAGGTAAAGGTTTAACAAGATTTGATTAAGAACAAAGGGGGTTCGACTTAATGTGGTTGCCAAAGAAAATGTCTACAGGATCAAAAGGGTTGACTACGGATAATATTAGTACTAGTTGGAAAATAGGCTAAATTGTCAATCAAATAGAGCCTATATAACTTCCCAAACTTATATGACTTAATCATTTTGCTTCGATTCACACACGAGGCAAGTTCTAGACTAGCAAGGATGACACACAGTACACCAAAATCTCAGCTCATGCCATTCACATGATTCACTCATATGGCTCAAAACCGACTCTTAAGTTAAAGCAACTAACATAGTCATCATAAAATTGAAGCACATGAGAATTAATCACAAATATACTACACTCACAATTCGAGCACATATTCTTCTCAATCAATTCACTCACCACAAATCATATACAATATAGGACCCCCCCCCCCTTTCAATTAAGCACTTTTATCCTCCCATTAGCACAAATTAGTAAGATTAAAAGGTGTATGTTTTTCTACATTATTTGAACTATTATTTTTTTTCCTTCTTGCAATTTTTTTCACTACACACACTCCATACATTAAGGTTCATCGGTTAGTGACCTTTTTCACAACTTTAGTGCACCTTAAGGGCCTTCCGTTGTTCCACTCGAAAGCTATTTCCCAATTTCTCATCTTACTTTTTTTAGTGACTACGTGCCTTAGGAGGTAAAGATTCAACAATATCAAATTAAGAACAAAATAAGGGTACAACTTGTAATGTGGGTGACAAAGAAAAGGTTTATAGGCTCAATGGATCTATTAATGGAAAATTATATTTTAAGTGACAAGCATATCTATAATCAAGCAACAAATGACTGCGTCATCTTTAGACTAGCACAACTTAATGATTTCGCTTCGGTTAACACATGGGGCAAGTTCTAGACTATACAAGATAACACATAAAATAAAAAATCCTCACACACACATTGCAAATGACTCAACCAAGATGGTTCTGTTCAACTCTCAAGTCAAGAAATCATAGATAGTTGAGAAAATTTAAGCAATATTGCACTATGTGGCATGCAAGTCAAACAACTAAGAAAAGGCATCACAGAGTAGGCTATTTATTTTACCCAGATATCACAATTCAAATCAAATGTACGGGAAGACAGAGCACATGCCATAACCTAATGTGCCAGCACCAAACACGTCAATAGGCACCTCGGAGCAACTCAGTTTCTTCCTAACCTACTCCTAAAAAACAATGTACCCAGTTTTCGCTACACCATTGGAAAAGAATCGGCGCCCAAAGAAAAACCAAGGGATACTACCTAACTATCCTAAAAAAAATCTTTTTGGTATTTTTAGTCGGACTTAATCCCTAAAAAAAATTATCCAATAGATCCATCGTGGGGAAAAGTCCGAGCTTTTATGATTTTTTTTAAAAAAAAAAATCTATTTGTTTTTCTTTCTAAAACTAGACTAATTAAAAACTAATAAAAAGAAACAAACCGATACAATTTATACACTGTACATCACAAGAAATAGTTCTCCCACCCCAGACTTAGCATATGCATAGTCCCCGATGCATGTAAAAATGTAAAGCAAAGTAGGGTGAAAAGAAAACTCCCTGCTAGTCAGATTCCTCATCCTCAGCATGCTCGTCATCCGCATCTCCAGGATCATCATCATTATCAGCCCCTAGGGGCACCAATGCCATAGCCCCGTGACATCATCAGCAATCACATCCTCTGTGTCGGAGCCTTTGCAAGAGTTCTCATCCTCTAACGGGTGAATGTGGCTGCGAGGTGCCGTCCTGAACATCTCTTTGAAAGACCTAAACAAATCATTGCGTAAATGCATATGCTATTCGTCTGGTACATCCATCCTGCTCATGAGCACATTTAAGGAGTTACAGAGATATTTGTTGAACTTCTCGTCCCTTTCATTATGTGCTGCCTGGGTAAGCTTAAACGTAGTCTCCAACAAAGATGTGATATCCATTAACCCCTTAGGAGCCTCCACAACCTCGTCATTTCGGGAAAGCATATTCTGCGTGAGCAAGTTACCAAATAATAATCTCTTGATCTGCCACCCAAATCATGTGCGGGCCATCTCCCTCAACACGATCTCACCCACGTTAATAGGTCAACCAGTCATAAAAAAGAATATCATACACACTCAAGCTCAAGTGCATTCGTTGTTGTGTTCAACTGGCATGAGTCGGGCCTGCATGAAATTTTGCCACACTTTAGCAGTCTTGTTGAAATCAAAGAAGATCATCTCAAGATGGGCATCACCCTTAGTTCTAATCCACTTGGCATTTGAATCGACGCCACAAAGAGTGTGACGTATCGCCATGTAGCTTGGGCTTTTGACAAATTTTTTTAGCCTCAGAGGGTTAGAGTTCTCAACTCCAAAAAATTCACATAAGGAACGCATGTGTAGTGGCACATCCTTTCCATGTACATATGACATGAACAGGTCCGCATTCCAATTGTCATACAGTTCCCGCACCATGCTCAAATTTGCATGGCCAAGGCATTCTAGGAGATTTTCCATGTACAATTCTCGCAGCCGGCCAAGCACGTACGGGAAGTTTTTTCCCAAAACTTTCACATTAATGCCCATCTCGGATATATAATGCCCATACAACACAAAGGTATTATGACATTGGTATTATGGTGGCCCATTTCTCATGAAAGGTCACTTGCTTTCTCTTTTTTCAACTGGACTTCTTCTAACTGTCTCCCATTCCTCAATGACACAACATTAATATATTCCTTAGGATTAGCCTCAGTGTCGCTTGGAAGAGCTTCAACTGGTCAAGTATTTTGGGCACTGGCAAATTGCCCCATTTGTCACTCCAAATTTCGAATCATTGTAGTGTAGGCTGCTACTTGAGATTGCTGGTCAACTATTAATTTCTTCATCATCTCCTCAAGGTGACTCGTCAGTTTTGTAGGTTGTTTAGTCTGAGGTGTTCTATATTGATATTGAGGCGCTTGTGGCATGTACTGATTTTGAGCACCTTGGTTTCCACCCCAAGAGAAGTTTGGGTGATTACTCTAATTAGGATTGTAAATGTTTCCATACTAGTTTGTCTGACCATTATTTGTATTACCCACTAAATAGATAGACATTGGATTAACTGGGTATAGGTCGCTCGTGTGACCCTCTCCACATACTTCACAAAATATTTGAACCCGTTGCAATAGCTGGGCTTGTTGCTTGTTAATAACCAAGGTCATCTGATTGACTTGGTTGGCCAATGTGGCAATCTATGCTGATAATGCAGAGACGACATCTAACTCTAGAACCCCTACATATATTTGCACTATTTGTCTGCCATCTCTCATTGCTAATCAGGATTGCTTTTGGAGAATTTGTTCAATAATGCATATATCTCATTGAAGCTTTTCTCCGACACTTGACCTCCCGCCGCAACATCTACCACAATATTTGTCTTAGGATGTAGCCCTTCTATGGAAGTATGAGGTAACACTTCATTTGTCGGATTGTGATGAGGACAGTCTTTGAGCAACACCTTGAACCTTTCCCAAGCTGAGTATAAAGAATCCCCCAATTTCTATTTGAAGGAGACTATCTCATTTCTGATCTTTGCAGTTTTGCTCGAAGGAAAAAACCTTGCCAAAAATTTCCTCGCCAGATCATTCCATGATGTTATAGAATTAGCTGGTTCCGCCTTCAACCATCGCTTTGCCTCATCCAGCAGAGAGAATGGGAACACTGTGAGACTCACATAGTTTGGAGTGACTCTGTTAGTGCTTTAAGTATCACTAATCTCCAAGAAGTTCAGGATGTGCTATTGTAGATCCTCTTGTGGAAGACCCATAAACTACCCATTCGCATGTAGTAGCTGGATCATGCTTTGTTTCAGCTTAAAATACCTAGTGATTCTGGGCTTCACAATATTGGAGGTGACATTAGAAATGTTGGGTATCACCACCTCGTGAACAACCATATGTTGCTCCTCTACCATGTCCACAGGAAATTAAACAAGTGACTAAAGATTATGTGTGTCCCTTGCTTCCTTCAACCTCTTGTGAAATGTTCTCTTAGGTTCGGGGTCAAAGCCTTGAAGTCTATCCTGACTTCTGACCCTTGTCATTCAATCAAAGTTCTTGAGAACAAAGCAATAATTAAGAAATGTTAGACTTGACGAAATAAAAAACTAAAGCAAATACTAGAAAGTAGTCAATATTCAAGTCCGCGGCAATAGCACCAAAAACTTGTCGATTACAAACGCACACGCAAGTATACATAGTTGTACAAGTAGTAAAATGATAAGTCAAGTGTCGAACCCACATAGACTTGTATTAACCGCCCACCAAATTCATCAAGATTTTCATTCACTCGAGTCCATCAGAGTTCAAAAGTACGATTATACTAAAAATAAGTCTAACTAGTAACTAAATTATCAAGCAGCAGAATGGGTGTTGTGTATTCAGTAGAGACGAATATTCCAAGGTTGTAATCGATTCACCAATTCTATTATGTTCTAGTTAACTTTCCCTTTCATAAAATTCACTCATAGTGCTAATTAATCGAACAATTGCTCTCGTAGCCTTCTCCCATAGTACTACTCGCCTATTCAACATATATTAATGCATATATTTCTTTGGAATCAATCTATTAAGAACACATTAAGATTACAATATTTAATTAAGCACGGTGACTAGGTATATTTCTATCCTAACCACAATTCCACTTCCCTCAGAGTTAAGATCATGTTCTCTTCAAATATTCTCTAATCCAAACATGGCTTTCCCAAACATAGTTTTTTTTTGCTCTAATATCGTACCTTTCTCCCTCTATTACCTCTGGATAATTCCTACATATAAAAATACCACGAATTAACACATTTTACAACCGAAATCCACTAAACACGAGTAAAACATGAGGTGATATACTTATAAATATATATACTTTAAGCTAAATATTAGCAAGCAAGGCAATGTAGCCATCATTTTCTCTAAGTGTTCATGTCATATAACTTGATACATTTGGATTGGAAAATAGCTCTGATTTTTGGCATTTAAATCTCACATGGAATCGAGGAGAGGCCTTTCAGCTCGTTTAACGGTATCGAGGACGAGCCATAACAAACGGTCAATCTGATGCTTATGAAATTCGCTTATATCAAATTGTCCAAAAGCTTATCGGCTTGGCTAAGGGAATTTATCTCGTTTTGAAGGACCTTTGAAGCGCTAGAAGATTTATCTCTCTCTCTCTATATATATATATATAGATAGATAGATAGATAGATAGAGAGAGAGAGAGAGAGAGAGAGAGAGAGAGAGAGAGAGAGAGAGAGAGAGAGATAAGCAAGAAGGCCTTATCGAAATGTCGTTTGCCTTTTTTACCCTTCGTAAGTACATTATATGTTGGATATAATAGTAATTGTAATAACTATTTTCTTCAAAATTTAAAGTCTATACTACAAACGCTAGTTGTCGACTACTTGCGGTTTACCTCCTTTTGTATAGGTTTTGGATTCCAATTTCATTAGGCTTCTACTTACCGTATTAGGCATATATTTCAATTTCTTTGTATAAGTTTTGGATTTCAATTCCATTAGGCTTCTACTTACTGTATTAGGCTTCTTCCATTGGTTTCTTCTTTGTTTTGAAATCAAATTAGGTTTCTAGGTTTCTAGAATTTTACAAAGTATTTAATTTCTCCTTTACTTACTGTAGGTTCCTTCTTCTTTGTTTTGAGATCAAATCAAATTAGGTTTCTAGAATTTTACAACTATAAAAGACGCTATTTTCTACATTCTTTGTCATAAACATACGTCCTCATAGCAAATTTGCTTTTCACTTGTGGTAAATTTCTATCTTTTACTATATTCTTGAAGTTATGTATTAATTGTTGTTAGTGCATTATAAATTAGTTGAATGATTGCATCAAATCGATAACCATTAAAAATAGCATTATGATTGTTCCTCGCATCTTTTCCTTATGCCAGCTTACTAATTGTTATGCCAGCTGAAGTTGCTCATATTTTCTCACAAAATTCAGTTTGATTATCTCTTTTAATTGACTATTTTAAAATTGTCATGCATATCACAATCTTTAAATTGTGTTCTTAAAGAATACTCCTTGATAATTGGCGTCGCTGAATCCACCCAAAGTTTTGACAATTTTCATTGGTTCAGGTAAACAATTCTCCTTATCGATCTCATAAATAATATTTTATATAATTTTTTTAATGATGTAATATATTATATTCTGAAAGTTATGTAGCTTACTTGCAGTTCAACTATGATTTTTCTGTTACTCTTCTAAAGCTTAGATTGGGATATTCTATAATATTAATTTACATAAAATATATGCTAATTTAATTGTTTTAGCGTTATTTGATTTAATGTGCATACAAATTAACGTAAAATAGAAATAGAATCATAAAAAGCTTATCAATCCTCAATTTTAATAGTAGGTACATTGTGGTTGGATTAAAAAACGTTAGCGCATTAGTTATCCTTATTATTGGTCTAAGTAACTCTTTTAAATCTTCAGTTAAATAAAATATTTAAAATTATGAATGTCTTATATGATTTTAGTACCCTTTTGATATTAGACCGCGTGTTCGCACTTGATTTCAGGTACTCGCAATGGAAACTGAAATTGAATTTGCAAACAAATGCGTGCTACTTAACAATTTGAGAAGATCCGACTCTCGGTGGATAATAAAAGTCTTACTTATTCAATATGGAGTAGTTAAAGAATTTAAAAATGAAACAAATCACAGCCTTCAATGGACTTTGATATTTGTAGATGAGGAGGTAATGTTATTTTTATTTTTGTATTATATTCAATATGTTTCATATTATGTTCAATCATGATATTAAATTACGATAAAACTTTACAGGGAACAAAAATGCAAGCTATACTTTTCACTGATCAAGTGAATATGTGGAAGGAACATTTAGAACAAGGCAGTATCTATTACATCATTAACGACAGCATAAATGATCGCAAACCTAATTTTCAATCTGTACACAAAGAATTTGAGATTGTGCTCAGTAATAATACTATAGTCAAGAGATGCAACAACCCGTTTTCAACCGTTAGCTTCTCAAACAGTTTCGTTTCGTTCGAAGAGGCATTCCAATGCACCAATGGAACAATATTTGGTAATTTCTTTAGATTTCTTTGATTAATCTTACATTGTGAATAATATTATACTCCTATTTGCTTAATAATTCTTAGTACTTATTTACATGTATTTTCTATTAATATTCTGTAACGACCCAACCCGTCGTCTCATGTATCTCCATCCCGTTTTCCCCATTTTATGCTTCTATATGTTTCATTATATGTGTTTGGTGAATTTAAAGTAATTCGGATAGAGTTTGGTTGGAAATGAGACAATTAGTCTCCTTAAGAGAAGGTTAGTTTGGAAAAGTCAACCGGATGTTGACTTATGAGTTAGAGCGCTCGGAAGGGATTTCCGATGATTCGACTAGTTTCGGGTGATGATTTGTGACTTAGGAGTGCGGTCGGAATTGAATTTGGAGGTCCGGTGTAGAATTAGGCTTGAATTGGCGAAGTTTGAATTTTGGCGAATTCTGGTTGATAGGTGAGATTTTGATCCGAGGGTCGGAATGGAATTCCGAGAGTTGTTGTAGCTTCATTAGGTGATTTTGGATATGTGTGCAAAATTTCAGGTCATTCGGATGTCGTTTGGTTGAATTTTTGATTGAAAGTGCATTTCGAAAGTTTTTAAAGAACTTAGGCTTGAATCCGATGAGAATTGATGATTTTGGTGTTGTTAGATGTGTTTTGATGATTGGAACAAGTTTGAATGAGGTTTTAGGATGCGTTGGTGCTTTTGGTTGTCCCGGGGGCATCGGGTGAGTTTCGGGGTGGTTTTGGACCATTTCTAAGCCATTTTAACTGCTGGTTTCTGTCTGCATCAGTTTTCTATGCGATCTCGGACAATGGGTCTCGATCGCGGTGAGTAAAATGTGAGAAACAAGTTAATGAATCGCGATCGCGTAAAATACTTCGCGATCGCGAAGAAGGAAATTTCTGTTGCATTGATCCTACTTCGGAAGCTCATATCTTTTTATCTACAAGGAATTTTGAGGTGATTCAAAAACAAAAGTTGTAGTACTTCGTGTCTAATTTCCATAAAGCTAAATAAATTGTAATTTGGACATCTGTAGAAAAAGTTATAGACGTTACACTATAGGCTGTCCGAGAAGGATCTTTAATACACATGAATGAATTTGGAAACTTATATCTCGCAATGTATAAGGATTCAGGAAATGAGAAACATATGAAAGTTATAGTCCTATGTGTTTAGTTTCCATAACATCAAACCATTTGTCATTCGGAGTTGTGTGCAAAAAGTTATGACCATTATACTGAAGGCTGTCCGGAGGAGCTGGAATTGTTCATCGCGATCGCGAAGGGTTGACCGCGATCGCGAATAGTAAATTTTGGACTGGAAAATTGTTCTCCATGATCGCGAAGCATTTTCCGCAATCGCGAAGAGTAAAATACCTGGGCAGAATATTTTAAATCACATCAGTCGCGATTTTGGGATCATTTTTCACCCATAGTTGCTCGTTTTTGGAGATTTTTGAAGGAGATTAGCGAGGGATTCAAGGGGGAACGTTTGGAGGTAAGTTTCTTGGACTCAAAACTCGTTTTTATTGTGAAATCCATCAATGAAATCATGAAAATTTAGCTAAAATGGTAAAAACTAGGGCTTGGTTTTGAAAAACGAATTTTTGGGATTTGAAAGGCCATTTGAGTTCTGATTTTGATAAAATTTATATGTAAAGACTCGTGGCAAGACGAGGAATCCAGTGATGTAAATTTTGAAATTTTTCGAAAAGTGGGCCCAGGGCTCGGGTTTTGCCAACTTCGTATTTTTGGGTAATTTTTTGAGTAATTTCAATTGGGTTATATTCTATTAGCCTATTGTAATGTATTCGTTGCGGTTTTGACTAGATTCAACGCGTGAGGAGGAGGATTCAAGAGGAAAAGGCATGGCGGACTAGTTTTGTGGCCGG
>MU698884.1:18375-30400 GCA_026770625.1 Nicotiana glauca | reverse complement strand
CATAATCTTTTAGTTTAATTGTTATTAATGATATTCAAATAACTGGTTTTGAGCTTCATGCTCGGGTTGAGAGTGAAAATGGTCGGGCTTGCCTAGCAATTGTGTTGGGCGCCATCACGACCGGGATTGGGGTCGTGACATATTTTTTGCAGACACAGTTGGTATCTTAGTGAAAGTTAATGCTTCCATCGGAGACGGTAACAGGAAACGAAGAGAAATAACACTGATGAATGAAAGGTAAGTTGAATTTAGTTAACTTATTCATTTATTAACAATGCATTAAATGTCGTTAATATAATATTAAATTATAAAACTCAGGTGTGATCGTCAAACTGTAAATTATGGGGAGAAATAGCAGAAAAAGATGGTGATATGCTCCAAAATATGATATTTGAAAAACCTATTGTGGAGCTATGTAACGTTAAGGGTACAACATACAGAGGTAGTATATCCAATTCCTTTACGCTTAAGGTAAATTCTTTATTTTTTATTGAACTAACGTTTCACCTTTTTAATTGTGTAGGTAATTTCGTAATATCTACTACACATGTTAGTAGTGTAATGATAAATCCATCGTTTGAAAAAGCAATTGCTCTACAGAATTGGTAAGATATGTTTTGGATTCGACTTTAAGGTGTTATTGCTAATATTTGGTTATTACTTCATACTAATTAATTGAAATGTAGGCATAACCGTATGAAATTACAAGACAAAGACATAACACTAATGCCAACTAGATTGATAAAAATGCCTGAAAAGTCAAGATTGGAGACATAACACATGTAGATTCGTTTGAGAATACAAAGATACATTATTCAACTATTTAAAAAATAATTATACTTTGTATACTATGTCCAATCTAACCAACTTATTTTATGTTTATTTGTAGGATACTGTTACGGTCCCAAACCCGGTCGTGATGGCGCCCAGCACATTGCTAGGCAAGCCCGACCTATCACACACATTATCGAGCTGCAAGCTCACATTCCTTATTTCAAAAATCATTAACAGCGACGAATTGTCTGAAATTTAGCAAGTTTATAGAAAATAACCAAATAACTAGTGCAAACATCCTCCCACAGATCTGGGGGTCACAAGTCAAGAGCCTCTACCGAATAATGTAATAGAAATACTGAATGTATAGTAAGTTGAGTACACGAAAGTCAAAATGTAGAACAAGAGAGAAGTCGGGTCCTACGGACGCCTGGCAGCTACCTCGACAACTCTGGAGGATATACTGATAGCAGCTGGATATCAACCCTGCTCTGAGGTATCTGGATCTGCACACAAGGTGCAGGGAGTAGAGTGAGTACTTCCAACTCAGTGGTAATAGGCATGTATAATGATATTGAAGGTGAGAAAACCCAAAATACCACACAGTAAATCTATACAATATCTCATTTTTTCCCTTCAAACAGTATAAATCTCAGGGAAAGCAATAACAGATAAAGCAGTTACGTGTAAATGAGTAAATGCAATGCAGATGCATGAACATGATGCTACGGCGCGTAGCCCGATCCATTTGGGTACCCGCGCTCACTGTGGGGGTTTAGACTCCGGAGGGGCTCCTACAGCCCAAGCGCAATATCAGTGACATATACTGCGGAGCGCAGCCCGGTCCACTATCAGTCCAGCTACATGCAATGCAAGCCTCACAGGCACAAATACTTATCATTTTCAGTTCCGTTTAACAGTAATTATAGAATTAAGTGTTCAGGAGTCTCAGAATTCGCAAATCAGTTTAGACAGTGTTTAGCTCAGAACTGATATCATGAAAACATGTTATAATCATAGAAACAATGACAATGATCCTTACGGGATCCAAATAACCGGCACACAGCCCAAATATATCCACAACCATCCAAGTAGGAGGTCTACCGGCTCATTTATAGCCAACAACATAGTACAATTCCACTCGGCCGGACTAAGCCATAGTCCCCAATCACAATCGACCCCGCATTCACCGTAGAGTACGTGTCTCGCTTCAATACAACGTCACATAGTGATATACCGGGGTTTCAAACCCTCAGGTCATCATCCACATCTATTACTCACCTCGAACCGGCTCCGAAACTAGTCCACAATGCCTTTCCCTCTAGAATCTACCTCCACGGGTGCCAAATCTGATCAAAACCAATAGGAATATATCAAAATAGGCTAATGGAACATAACCCAATCGAAATAACTCGAAAAACACCCGAAAACATGAAGTTGCCAAAACCCGAGCCCCGGGCCCACTTCTCGAAAAATTACGAAATTCACATTTTCGGAATCCTCGTCTCACCACGAGTCTATACATATCAAATTTATCAAAATCGGAGTCCATTTGTTCCCTCAAATCATCAATTTACCATTTCTTAGGCTTCAAGCAAAAACCTCCATTTTTACACTTTGATTCCTCCAAATTTTCAGTGATAATTTCATGTTTTTACACTATAATAACATAAACCAAGACCAAATATCCTTACTTGATGATCCTCCTATGAAGCCTCTTCAAAATCGCCCAAAAATCGCCTTAGCTCGCACCCCAAATTGATTTTACACTTCTGAAATTTCGAATGAACTGATTCATTAAACCCTTCAGACTTTTTGCTTCTGCGGTACCGCTTCTGCGTCCAAATAACCGCTTCTGTGGTTTAACTTAAAATTTTGCTTGACCGCTTTTGCGGTCCTACACCGCTTCTGCGGTAACCGCTTTTGCGGTCAATATACCGCTTCTGCGGTCCCAGACATAATACTCCAGACCGCTTCTGCGGTCACCATCCGCTCCTGCGGAAACAAGGTCCGCTTCTGCGGAAATACCCCAGGCCACCTAGGGCCTCTTTTGCGATCATAGAGCCGTATCTGGGGACCGCTTAAGTGGCTCACCCACTGCAGATGCGGAAACAACAGAAAACTTCCCAACAGACCTGATACAACACTTTGAAATGCCCGATTAACCATCCGAAACCATCCCGAGACCCCCGGGAGCCCAACCAAAAATACCAACCCACTCTAAAACACCATACGAACTTGTTCCAATCATAAAAACATGTCCTTAAATACAAAAATTATCAAATTACCTCGGATTCAAGCCTAAGTTTCCTTGAAACCTCCGAAACTAACATGCAATCAAAAATCCGACCAAACGATGTCCGAATGACCTGAAAATTTGCAGACATATCCAAAATCGCCTAAAGAAGCTACTGCAACTCTCAGAATTCCATTCTGACTTCCGGATCAAAATCTCACCTATCAACCGGATTCCGCCAAAATTCCAACTTCGCCAATTCAAGCCTATTTCTACACCAGACCTCCAAATTCAATTCCGATCGCTCCCTTAAGTCACAAATCACCTTCCGAAGCTGACCGAAACACCGAAACTCACACCCGAGCTCTCTAACCACATAGTCAACTTCATGTTGATTTTTCTGAAACAATCTCCCTTCTAGGAGGCTATATGCCTTATTTTCAACCAGAATCAATCCAATCACACCCGATAGACTCTAATACTGATATAGAAACATGAAGCAATGCAATAAGGGGAAAACGGGGGCGGTAACTCTCGTTACGACGGGCCGGGTCGTCACAGATACATATCATAAATTTAATGCGAAACTAAAAGATATCATCAACAAAGACGACCATGGTATTTATCTTGCAACAAATGTTATAGGAAAGCGAGCTTGGTAGATAATATTGCAACATGTCCCCATTGTGGCAGCTATGTTGAATATGAAGAAAGGTAAATACAAAAAAGGTTCTGCTGCATTTTCATATATTAAAAAGGATATTTACTCTTCTAATTATGTACTATTATGTTTTTTGTAGATATCTTCTAAAACTTGAGTTGTTTGACGAAAAAAACATTGTTACATAACACTCTTTGAAGCTACAAAATACCTGCTCAGTTGTGACGTTAAAACATATATACGGTCAATTTCTCAGAAGGTTAGTAAGTTCTATATTGCTTTGTAATATTTCTATACTAATCTCACTTGCACAATAATGAGACAGCAAAACACAATATTGTTTACGATATTCAACATATTCTTGAAGTTTTATAGTCATACTCGTGTCCTCCGTTAGCCCTTGGAAACATTAATCCTTATAATTTGGATAAAGAATCAGGATTATCATCTCAAAATATATAAGGAATTTCAAATTTTCATCCTCTAAAGCTCTCTTGATTACAACACTATATATACCAATGATAGTTTTCAATCTGAATGTGTCAACTTACTTGCAATGGAATAATAACTTCTATCGTTAACAAATTTTTCTTTTTCAAAAAATTATTCTTTTTACCTAACCTATTCCTTTTTTTTGGGCGCAGAAAGAAGAATCCAAGTACTATCGCAAGTTGGTGTCAAGTAAGGATAAAAAGTTCACCTTTCTTGTCAAAGTTGATCCAAGAATTGGAAGAGATTGACCTGGAAGAAGTTTGATTGCAGAGGAATTACACGAAGTTGAAAAAGTAGATGCAATCGAAATTGAAGATGGCGAGATAAAAGCGGCGAAAACAATCAAGAAGACCAAACAAATTGAAGAAGAGAATGATACCTCAATAAACCATAAAATAATTAAAATAGAAAAGGATTAGTGCTTTAGCATTATTTATTAAATAGTATAAGCTTTAGTCTGTTTGATATTCTAGATACTTGTTCATTAGCTAAATTTTAATTTTGCATTTAATAAGGAGCAACTTTTGCTGGCATAACAATTAATAATATTTAGTGCAGAGTTTCTACTTCCTGTGTGTTTCTAATCAAGTTTTACTTTTTGTGTTTACTTCAATTAGAATGGTTATTAACAATTTTTCATATGTCGCATGATATCATTCATTCAATACATCTGACACAAGATAGAAATAAATATAATTAACACATTTTGTTCTTTAAGATATTAAGAATTGACACTGAATTAAATAATTCATTATTTACTCTATGTAGACCAACGTAAGGTTGCTTACGCTATTCGGAGGATAAACAAATATATTGAAACAAACTCAACAAAGTTGAATGATGGAAACCATAGTAGACATGAACAAGAACTTTCAGGTACTTTTCAGAAGTTCATGTCTTTAATATTAGTATTATAGTTTTTTGTAGTCCCTTTATTTTTTTTGCCAAAGATTATTACGAGAACTTCAATTGGAGTACTTATTCTTTTCATATGGCATAAATAATTTCAGCCACGTCTTTTTCATATATATATATATATATATATATATATATATCATTCCTCAAGGATGGATAAAAGAAGATTCACAACATATATACCTGTTTTCTATAATATGCATAGGTTTGCTACTGTATTAAAGTATATACAATGGTGTTAATAATCAGAAAGTATCAAATTTAAAGTTTACTAAAGGAAACTGGAGAAAGTTAAAGTTAATGAAGAAATTTAAATAATAGTTAAATAGCTTAAATAATAATAGTTAAATGTCATCTTTCTCTCTTTTTGTGTGAGATTTATTTGAGTTGAAACACTGACTTACCTGTTGTGGTTTAAAAGTCACCGTGAAACAGATGAACTCCTATTACTATCTCAAATTTAGCACACACCCTCTTTCATAGATTCACTTCACGTATTTAGGGACTATATAGTATTGTAATTGGGAGTCTTGAATTTGCCACAACTTTGTAACTTTCATGAATATTAGATTGTTAGTCTGTTTTAAAATTGTACCAAAGAAGAGTCACAAAAACTTCTTTGGAAGCATGCTGAACTTAAATGAGAAGTTTAAGAAGCGCTCTGCTGCAAGCAGCTCAAAAGTGATCAATGACGATCCTTCTGATCGTGATGGAGAACTATGCTTCATTTAAACTGATACTTATGCGTTATTTGTTCAGAAGTCTCAACTCAATCAATTGAAGATATTGACATTCAAGAAAGAAGACCGAGAAAGCAGTCTAAAATATCTTAGCTACTGAAGGCTCTATTGAAACAGTGTGATATTGAAGGTACGAGTTGAAATAAATTTTCTTCAAAATTGATTATATCTGTCACGACCCAATTCCCAAACCCGGTCCTGATGGTGCCAAGGCCAACCAACAGAATAACAATGCCCCTTTTTAACAATTAATAAACATAAATGAATGAATAATATGATTTAATGACATTAATAGCTGACATTACCTCCCAACGCAACCCGACCGGGGTGTCACAAGTCACGAGCATCTAGAGAAGTCTAAATACAACTACAGGGACAACAATATACAGAATAAAATTTAGAACCAAAGGAAATAATCTGGTGCCGTGAACGCTGGCGGTCACTCTGCTCAGTTTCAATAGTGATACCTTCAATCAGCTAATAACCCGCTACCGGGTGAACAATACCTGCAACTGCACGTGGGGTGCAGGGAGTAAAGTGAATACTCCAACTCAATGAGTAATAAGAGAAAATAACAACTGAGCAGTAAGAAATCACGCAAAGCAATCAACATGCTGTATAGAAGCCGGGTATAATTTTCTAAGAAAGATAGTGAAATATGTGATATCTTTAGAAATGCCTTGGCTCAGTTCAAATCCCTTTTGAAAATGGTCTTTTCAATAATTACAAAAATGATTTCAAACAGTTAGTGCTGATAGACATAGAAAATCCGCCCCTCGGGCATAAATACTTCAGTATAACAGGCAAGAAGGCAAATAAGTATGCAAGATGAGCACATAAAAGTTCACCCGTCGGGCACAGCTCAAATCAGTAACAGCTCCTCGGGCTCAATATCAAATGCTCAGAATGGTATCAGCCCCTCGGGCACAGTGTCACATTACTCAGATCAGTATCAGCCCCTCGGGCTTAGTATCAGTCACACAATAAAATATCAACCCCTCGGGCTCACTCTCACTCATATGGATACCCGCGCTCACTGTGGGTGTGCAGACTCCGGAGGGGCTCCTACAGCCCAAGCGCTATCAATAAGGCATGAAAGCTTGAACAATATCAATGCGAGGCCTGAAAGCCTGCTCATAATACACTCAAGGCCTGAAAGCCTCCTCACATACCACTCGAGGCCTGAAAGCCTCCTCACCAATCACTCGAGGCCTGAAAGCCTCCTCACGAATCACTCGAGACTTGAAAGCCTCCTCACATCACTCATCAGATCCTCAATCATGGCCCTCAGCCTCAATCAGCCCAAAATAGTCATAAGCCCCTCGGGCATTATTAAAACAAAAATTCCCAGCTCAAACAATAGTTCAAGTATCAGTTAAAACTCAAGGTTGAGTAAAAATATAGCTAAGTTCATGAAATAGTGTAATTCAATGGACTGAATTCAAATAATATTTCAAATAGTGAGGAAAATAGTGATGATAGCTTACAAGAAGTTCAAACAGTCGGCAATAAGCCCCAAAAATGGCAATAAGCCCAATTCATAGTGAAAACAACACGTCATAGTCAAATACGCGGTAAAATCAACAACCGGGACGAATCAAGTCGCAATCCCCAATGGTGCTCTACCCCACGCTCGCTATCCGGTGTGCAATTCACCTCAATATAGCACTACGGTGTGAAAATCTGGGGTTTCAAACCCTTAGAATATCATTTACAATCATTACTCACCTCGAACCGGTGAAATCCCTCGCCCGCGATGCCTTGCCCCTCAAACTGGCCTCCACGCGCATCAAATCTAACCAAAACAGAGCGAATACATTACAATATGCTAAAGGGACAATACCCAATCGAAAACAATCGAGAAATAGTAGAAATCTCGAAACTAGCAAAACCCGAGCCCCGGGCTCACTTCTCAAAAAATTACAAAACTCACATTAATAGAGTCCTCGTCTCTCCATGAGTCTATGCATATCAAATTTGATTTTGGTAAATTTGATATGTATAGACTTGTGGCGAGACGAGGAATCCGGTAATGTGAGTTTTGAAATTTTTCGAGAAGCGGGCCCGAGGCTCGAGTTTTGCTAGTTTCGAGATTTTTGCTATATTTCGATTGTTTTCGATTGGGTATTGTTACCTTGGCATATTGTGATGTATTCGTTCTGATTTTGGTTAGATTCGACGCGCATGGAGGCCGATTTGAGGGGCAAGGCATCGCGAGCGAGAGATTTCACCGGTTCGAGGTGAGTAATACTTGTAAATGATATCCTGAGGGTTTGAAACCCTGGATTTGCATAGTGTCGTGCTATATTAAGGTGATTTGCACGTTGGATAGCGAGCGTAGGGTAGAGCACCGCTAGGGATTGCGACTTGGTCTGTCCCGATTGTTGATTTTACCGTGTATTTGACTATGACGTGTTGTTTCCACTATGACTTGGGCTTATTGCCATATTTGGGGCTTATTGCCGACTCTTTGAACTTCTTGTGAGCTATCATCATTGTTTTCCTCACTATTTGAAATATTATTTGAACTCAGTCCATTTGAATTACACTATTTTATGAACTCAGTTATATTTTTACTCAACCTTGAGTTTTAACTGATATTTGAACTATTGTTTGAGCTGAGCATTTTCATTTTCATTGATGCCCGAGGGGCTTATGATTATTTTGGACTGATTGAGGCCGAGGGACACGATGGAGGATCTGATGAGTGATGTGAGGAGGATTTCAGGCCTCGAGTGATGTGAGGAGGCTTTCAGGCCTCGAATGATGTAAGGAGGCTTTCAGGCCTCGAGTGGTTGGTGAGGTGGCTTTCAGGCCTCGAGTGATTGGTGAGGAGGCTTTCAGGCCTCGAGTGTATTATGAGCAGGCTTTTAGGCCTCGCATTGATATTATTCAGGCTTTCAGGCCTTATTGATAGCGCTTGGGCTGTAGGAGCCCCTATGGAGTCTGCACACCCACAGTGAGTGCGGGTACCCATATGAGTGAGAGTGAGCCCGAGGGGCTGATGTTGTACTGTGTGACTGATACTGAGCCCGAAGGGCTGATACTGATCTGAGAGATATGACACTGTGCCCGAGGGGCTGATACCATTCTGAGCATTTGATATTGAGCCCGAGGGGCTGTTACTAATTTGAGCTGTGCCCGAGGGGCAAACTTTTAAGTGCTCATCTTGCATACTTATTTGCCTTCTTACCTGTTATACTGTAGTATTTATACACGAGGGGTGGATTTTCTGTGCCTATCAGTACTAACTTTTTGAAATCATTTTTGTAATTATTGAAAAGATCGTTTTAAAAAGGGATTTGAACTGCGCCAAGGCATTTCTAAAGATATCACATATTTCACTATCTTTCTTAGAAAATTGTACCCGGCTTCTATATATCATGTTGGTTGCTTTACGTGATTTCTTACTGCTCAGTTGTTATTTGCTCTTATTACTCACTGAGTTGGAGTACTCACTTTACTCCCTACACCCCGCGTGCAGTTGCAGGTATTGTTCACCCTGTAGTGGGTTATTAGCTGATTGAAGGCATTACTATTGTAGCAGAGCAAGGTGACCGCCAGCGTTCGCGGCACCGAACTTCATCTTTTGAACTCAAGTTTTTATTTTATATATATATTTGGCCCTGTAGTGGTGTTCAGTCTTCTTTAGATGCTCGTGACTTGTGACACCCCAGTCAGGTTGTGTTGGCTTGTAATTGATTGTTTTTAATGTCATTAAGTGGTATTTTCCATTCATTTTGTTTAATGACTGTTAAATAGACGATTTGGGTTAGCTGGCTGGCCTTGTCTTCATAAGAGGCTCCATCACGACCGGATTTGGAAATTCGGTCGTGACAATCACTTTACTCATATGACCAAAATAACATTTATGTTTGAATTAATCGAAATTCCACGAATCTGATGCTCCCAGTGCACCTCATGACCTACATGGGTCTTACTCTAACTATTACAATACTGCCACGATGGATGAGATGCCGAAATTCATAATCAACTGCCGAGTCAACCAATCATCGAATCTATACTTCTGACAAGAAACATTACTACATTCTGAACCTGTGACGACCCAAAGGGCCATCACCGAATTTATCTCTTTTTCCGTGCTTCTGAGGCCTTGAAAACCTTACTTTTAGTTGCCTCGATTTTCCTGCGTAGTCCGGGCGCGTAGCCGGAAAGATTATATGTTAAATTTTATGAAAATTTTCAAAATGTGGCTTTAAAATGATTAAAGTTGACTCCGGTCAACATTTTTGGTAAACGGACCCGGACCCGTGATTTGATGGTCCCGGAGGGTTTGTAGAAAAATATGGGACTCGGGCATGTGCCCGGAGTCGAAATCCGAGGTTTAGAACCCGAGGAAAAGAATTTTTCTGTAAAATTATTTTTCTGAAATTATTAAGGAAAATAAAAATGAAAATTTATTAAAAGACTATGGTATCCGGCTCGTATTTTAGTTTTGACGCTTGGTACAAATCTTAAATATGTGTTAAGCGCTTTTTGTAAAGTTTGGTCGAAAACGGACGTCATTTGACGCGTTTCGGACCTAAATATCTAAAGTTTGAACTTTATGAAATTTGATGAAAAAGTGATGACTTTAAGGTTTGATTCCTCATTTATGAGTTATTTTGGCGATTTGATCGCACGGATAAGTTTGTAGGATATTTTTGAGTCAGTGTGTGTGATTGGTTGGGAGCCCCGAGGGCTCGGGAGTGTTTTCGGAGGTGTTCGGGGTGGTTTTGGACTTAAAATGATAGCAGATTTTTTGGAATTTTTGCACAAGCATTCCCTTCTTCACGTTCGCGGCCTTCTGATCGCGTTCGCGATGCTTCTCAGGTCCTTCCCTTCGCGTTCGCATCACAACCCTCGCGAACGCGTAAGCCAATTTCAGGACCCCCAGAAATCCCTTCTTCGCGTTCGC
Source organism: Nicotiana glauca (assembly GCA_026770625.1). NCBI lineage: Eukaryota > Viridiplantae > Streptophyta > Magnoliopsida > Solanales > Solanaceae > Nicotiana > Nicotiana glauca. The sequence continues at coordinate 19,664 of MU698884.1, read as the reverse complement.
ATCCCACAGTTCGCGAACGCGTAGCTTTACCAGCTTCTTCAACGCGTTCGCATGGCCCTTCACGCGTTTGCGTATAACAATTCCTGGACCCCCAACATTTTCTTCTACGCGTTCGCGCTCTCTTTCACGCGTTCGCGATGAATTGCCCAGTTTACCCTTCGCGAACGCGGTCCCCTTCCCGCGAACGCGAAGGGCAATTTCGCCCAGTGAATTTTTAAGTTCAAAACAAAACATTAGATACGGGATTTCCTCACTTTTTCTCACGAGCTCTCTTCTCTCCCAAGCTTTAGGAAGCCATTAAAGCCCCATTCTTCAAGACCACTTGGGTAAGTAATTCTCCACTCATTCCCTTCACTTTTCCTTCATTAATTAGGAATTTTCTAAGCCTAAATCATGAAATTAAAGTAGAAATTAAGGGTTTTTGGTAGAGTTAGGGTTTTGAAAATTTTGGGTGATTCAACCTCAATTTGGGGTCGAATTTTAAAACAAATTATATATTTGGACTCGTGGGGTTATGGGTGACTAGGTTTTAGTCCGAGCCTCGTGTTTGGACCATGTGGTCCCGGTGTTGAATTTTGGTATTTTTGGAAGAATGCTAGGAAATTCATATTTAGGCTATGGGATGTTGCCAATGAGTCTTTATTGATATGATTGAATTAATTATGCCTAGATATCATTGTTTCGGAGTTGGATTGTAGAGGAAAGGCGGTATTTGAGGATTGATTGCTATTCTTTGGACCGAGGAAAGTGTTTGTTCTAACTTTGGCTTGAGGGATTAGGACTAGGATATTATTTGCTGACTGCTAAATGTGGAGTACGGTGTATAGGCATGGTGACGGTTATCTATACACTGGTTTCGAGCATGAACGTGAGTCCTAAATTGCTAAGTTATCGAATTCTTAATTGTTGTTTATGAGGACTTGGTTGGAAATCTTTAAACACTGAGCTGGTAATTATTGAGACTGAGCATTGATTTAAATATGTTAAGTAGAAATTGAATAAGTTTGGTTATAGCTGGATTTCCCCTTGCCGGAATAGTTTATTATATTATCTTGTTCCCTTGCCGGGATAGTTTATTATATTATCTTGTTCTCTTGCCATGACTATTTTGTGTATTGTGTTGAAAGAAATGGGATCGTGTGGCACGCCGATCACTTATATATTATGAAATGGGATCGTGTGGCATGCCGACCACGAGGTATTACGAAATGGGAGCGAGTGGTACGCCTACCACGTGATATTATGAAATGGGAGCGAGTGGTACGCCTACCACGTGATATTAAGAAATG
>MU698883.1:8849-21633 GCA_026770625.1 Nicotiana glauca | reverse complement strand
CCATCATACATCTTTGGAAGGTCGCCGGAGCATTACAAAGTCCAAATGGCATTCTTGAGAAAGCGAATGTGCCATACGGACATGTAAAGGTTGTCTTTTCCTGATCCTCCGGGGCAATGAGAATTTGATTGTACCCCGAGTATCCATCAAGGAAGCAATAATAAGCCTGACCCACTAAACGATCAAGCATTTGGTCCAAGAATGGTAGAGGGAAATGATCTTTTCTAGTGACCTTGTTGAGATTTCTATAATCCATGCACACCCTCCAACCCGTGACCGTACGAGTAGGAATCAATTAATTATTGGCATTGGTGACGACCATCATACCCCTCTTCTTTGGCACACATTGAACCGGGAAGGTCCATGAACTATCCGATATAGGGTAGACTACACCGGCATCCAACCACTTGATAACCTCTTTCTTGACTACCTCTTGCATAGCTTCATTTAGTCTTCGTTGGTGCTCAAGAGATGGCCTTGAATCTTCTTCCAAAATGATCTTATGCATACAAAAAATGGGGCTTATACCCCGAATATCCGCCAACATCCATCCAACCGCCCGCTTGCGCTTTTGGAGCACCGCCAAAGTGGTGTCAACCTGCAAGTTAGTTAAGCAAGATGAAAGAATAACAGGCAAAATGAAATTAGGACCCAAGTATTCATACCTGAGGTGAGGATGAAGTGGTTTCAACTCCAACACTGGTGGCTCCTCAATAGATGGCTTTGTTGGGGGAGTTTTACAATTCTCAAGGTCCAATGATAACTTCCAAGGCTCATAAGAGTATGAGCCCATACCATGCAAAGCATTTACACATTCAATTCTCCTGACATCATCATTAGCCTCCTTATTCAAAAGCACCGCTTCAAGTGGGTCTTCAACACTGATCATTGCGCTTGTGTCATCCACTATCACCGCCGTGACAATGTCAACAAATGAGCAAACCTCGATACAATTTGGTTGCCTCATAGACTTGCATACGTGGAACACCACCTTTTCATCACCAACTCGGAAGGTCAACTCTTCCGCCTCGACATCAACCAAAGCCTTCCCCGTTACTAGGAAAGGTCTTTCAAGGATAATTGGAACTTCAAAGTCCACCTCACAATCTAGTATCACGAAGTCGGCCGGCAAGATGAACTTATCAACACGAACAAGGACATCATCGATGATACCCAAAGGCTGCTTCATTGACCTATCCGCCATTTGGAGCCTTATAGAAGTCGGGCAAGGTTTCCTGATTCCCAAAGTTTTGAAAACCGAATACGGCATTAAGTTGATACTCACCCCCAAGTCACAAAGGGCTTTTGCAAAGTCAGCGCTTCCAGTAGTGCACGGGATAGTGAATGCACCGGGGTCCTCAAGTTTAGGAGCCATGGAGTGTAAAATTGCGCTCACTTGGTGGGTCATCTTGATTGTCTCGCACTCCATTGATCTCTTCTTTGTAACCAAATCCTTCATGAATTTCGCATACCCCGGCATTTGCTCGAGTGCCTCCACCAAAGGCACATTGATAGTCAAACTCTTCATCATCTCAATGAATTTCTTAAATTGGTTATCACCTTTTTGCTTGGCCAAACGTTGAGGGTAGGGCGGAGGAGGCCTATGCAAGGGTGCCTTAGCTTTTGTCATATCTATCACATGTTCCCTAGACGGGTTCAAGTTCTCTTGTGTCTCCTCCTCAACCTCATGAATGTCAATTCGCACTTCACTTCTTGCACTTGGTTCCACCACATCATCAACCCCCGTAGGCATACCATCATTAGGCAAATCATCTTCATCTACCGTAACTTGATTCTCTCTTGAGGCATGCACATCACTACCTCGTCCACTCCGTGTGGTCACCGCCATCACGTGGTTGTTGTGCCCACCCTTAGGGTTCACTACTGTGTCACTAGGTAGAGCACCCTTTGGGCGAGTATTTAAGGATTGTGAAATTTGACCAAGTTGCACCTCCAAGTTACAGATGGAAGTGTTGTGTGAAGCCAATTGCGCATCTGAGTCTTGGTTTTTCTTCATCATTTGTTCAAACATAACCTTAATTCTCCCAAATTCATTGCCCGAAGAACTCGACCCTTGAGATTGAAACGGTGGGGGGTTGTTTGGTTGTTGAAACATCGGAGGCCTTTGAAAGCCTTGCACCCGATTACCTTGACCACCATTGGTGTTCCACCCCCCCTCCCCCCTTGACCATTGTTATTATTCCAATTGTTGTTGTTGTTTCCATACCAATTTCCACCATTATTACCTTGATTCCCCCAATTGTTGTTTTGGTTATTCCCATTCCAATTTCCACCACCTTGTTGTTGATTATTGTTATTCTAATTTCCACCTCCTTGGTGATTACTCCAATTCCCTTGAGATCGCCATTGTTGATTGCCTTGATTTACTCTATTTCCTTGGTAGTTGTTAACATATTGACAATCCTCGCTTTGCTTATCATAGCACTCGTTTGAATAACCACTACCATCATCATAGTTGTCACAATTTCCTTGAGGTTGTTGCCCTCTTTGCCTTCTTTTCATCATATTCACTCCTTCCATGGCATTGACTTGACGCGGGTTTTGAACTTGTTGTAATTGCTCCTTCGCCAATTGGTTCATTGTTGTTGTAAGTTCGGCAATGGCTTGGCCGTGATCATGTAACTCCTTATACAAATGTATGACATTAGGATCGCCTTGAGGAACGTTTGCCCGGATTTGCCACGCCGATGAAGTATCGGCCATTTCATCTAACGCATCACAAGCTTCATTGTACGGGAGCTTCATAAAATTTCCACCTGCCAATTGGTTCACAATACATTGGTTTTNCATTGGTTTGTTGTGTTGATGCCTCTATAGAACGTTTGTTGAATCATCACATCAGTCATATCATTATTTGGACATTCTTTGACCATAGTTCTAAATCTCTCCTATTTTTCATGCAAAGGTTCCGTTGGCTCTTGTTTGAAAGCCAAAATCTCATCACGAAGGCCACCATGTGACTTGGAGAAAAGTACTTGGCAATGAACTTGTCTGCCAATTCATCCTACGTTGCAATTGAATGATTTGGAAGCCTTTCTAACACATCCAATGCTTTCCCCCGAAGAGAGAACGGGAAAAGCCTCAATCTTAAAGGATCCTCGGATGCATTGGTTTGTTTACTCCCCCAACAAGTATCTACGAACCCCTTCAAGTGCTTGTATGCATTTTGGTCGGAGGCGCCCGTAAAATATCCTCGTTGCTCGAGAAGTGTCAACATAACATTGGTGATTTGAAAATTCCCTACCCGGATTCGAGGAAGGACTATGGCACTTGCATAACCCTAGTTCGGAAGGACCCTTGGAGCTACTTTTGGTGGAGGCGGAGGAGGGTCTGGGATTTGATCATTTGGATTTGCATTAGCATTTCTACCTCGCCGTGGTATTTGTGGTGCCTGGAGCTCATCTTGATCGACATCATCAACCTCCTCCCCTGCAACCACGTTGTCAAGAGGGATATTTTCGTTTAGTGCCATGTGTACCTGATAGATCGACACAAATAATGTTAGTAAAAAGAAGGAAAGAGAAGCAAAACACACAACTAGCTACGCAAATAGTCAACACCGTAAGCTCCCCAGCAACGGCACCAAAAAGTGATCGCAGCGGACTCAACCTTAGGAAGAGTGGGTGCTAATACTTTTACCCAATAGTAGTATCGGGGTCAATTTTCACAGGGAGCTAGATGAGGGAGTTGAGTATTTGTTAAGTCTAGAGATGTGTTTTGGATTCTAATTGTACTTCTACCATTTTTGGATTTTTATATTTATCAACTACAATTTAACAACTACTAATTAAAACTAAATTATGCTAAGATATTGATTCTAGTTTGTATGCAAGATAGAAAAAAGCACTAGGGCTGTGGCATTTACCTAGGTGGTTAACTAACGGGTAGAGATTCCTAACACAAGAATGATTATTATGGGGCTTATGCTATAACCGTTGCACGATTGCATTCACTCTCACAACTCTCGGTAGAGATAGTGATTTTGCCCAATTGACTCTCTCGAGACCAATTGGGTAGGCCAATATGCCCAAGCAACTTAGGGTTCAAGTTGGGTAATTACTCTCTCAAGGTTTAACCCGTTAATTGGGACTACCATTCTCATGGGTCCATCCCAATTCCTTGTTGGGTCAATTTTGGAGTCATAGACACTCTTTCTCAAGAAGAGTCAAGACCCACTAAGCTAGACTTAGTGTTTGCAACCACCAAATCCTAATTAAACCATAAAATTAACCCAAATAGCAAACACCCAACATCATTCAAGCATTAAACAATCACACCCATTAATTACCCACACTAGGGTTGAGCCACAACCCTAGCTAATAGGTTTAGCTAGACATGAGAGGAACAGAAATTGAAGAAATAGTAGATGAAATCAACATATTAATTAACTACAATGATAATCTACAAGAATCCACGATAAAACAAAATGAAATTGCCCAAAATAGGCTTAGACTTGAGTCTCACGAGTGCAACAGCTATCTCTCATACAAAACTTCACCTAAAATTGGTGAAATATTCTATTTATACTAGGCTAGAAAAACTGGACAAAATGCCTTTGTGGGGCTGGCGCGGACCGTGCAGAAATGCAGCGCGGCTGCGTAGGGTCTTGGTCTTCAATTTCTTCACTCTGAAGCTGGGGGCGCGGACCGCGCAAAAAGGTAGCTCGGCCGCGCTGACTGAGGAGCGCGGACCGCGCAGAAATGGGGCGCGGCCGCGTAGAGGAATTGGCCAAAATGACAAGTCTTTGAATCTCACCCATGCGGACCGCGCTGTTTTGGTACGCTGCCGCGTGGGTTTGCCTTTGCATGTTATGGCCTTCTGAAGCTCCTTAGGCGCGGACCTCGTTAGGGTGAGCGCGGACCGCGCAGGTCACAATTACAAATCCCAACTCTCTAAACCTCCAGCACGGCTGCGTAGCAAATCAGTGTGGTCTCGCTGGGTCTGTTTGATCCTCACTTTACTTGACTTTCACACTTGATAGAGTTTACTCATTTTCGAGCCGATCTGTGACAATTGTCATCTTGTCGTTCAAACCTACAATCAAGCGCAACTTGTAAGCATTTTGGGACTAATTTATGGAAATTCACGCACAAATCTTAGGCAAGAATGGGTATAAAACGTGTAAAAATCATAGTTATCAACCTTATCCAAGGCCTACTGAACTAAATCTGTGCCCAACAACCGAGCCTATCCCGGCTCAAAATATCTGACTGGAGACCGACATCGCCTACCATACAATGCCTCATATGGAGCCATCTGAATGCTGGACTGGTAGTTGTTGTTGTAGGCGAACTCTGCAAAAGGCAAAAACTGGTCCCACGAGCCTCCAAAGTCAATGATGCAGGCTCGGAGCATATCCTCCGATATTTGAATAGTCTTCTCAGATTAGTCGTCCGTCTGAGGATGGAACGTTGTGCTCAACTGAACCTAGGTGCCCAACTCCTGCTAAACTGCTCTCTAGAAGCGCGAGGTAAATTGCATACCCCAATCCGAAATGATAAATGCCGGCACCCCATGAAGGCGAACAATCTCTCAGATGTAGATCTCAACTAACATCTCTGATGAATAAGTGGCTACAACAGGAATGAAATGCGCTGACTTGGTCAGCCTATCAATAATGACCCAAATAGCATCAAACTTCTTCCGAGTCATCGGAAGTCCATAACGAAATCCATGGTAATCCTCTCCCACTTCCACTCGGGAAGCTCAATCCTCTAAAACAAAACACTAGGCCTCTTATGCTCATACTTAACCTGCTGACAGTTCAAACATCGAGCCACATATGCAACAATATCTTTCTTCATCCTACGCCACCAATAATGCTGCCCCAAGTCCTGATACATCTTCGCGGCGCCTGGGTGAATAGAATACCGAGAACTGTGGGCCTCTGCTAAGATCAACTCTCGAATCCCATTGACATTGGGCACACAAACTCGCCCCTGTAACATAAAAACACCATCATCATCTAAGGTCACCTCCGTGGTACCTCCATGCTGCACCGTGTCTCTCAGGACACACAAATGAGGATCATCAAACTGCCGATCCCGGATACGCTCCAATAATGAAGAACGAGTGATCGTGCAAGCTAACACTCTGTTAGGCTCAGAAATGTCCAACCTTACAAGCCGATTGGCCAAGGCCTGAATGTTCAAAGCAAGCGGTCTCTGGCTGACTGGAACATAACCCATGCTGGCGGACTTCTTGCTCAATGCATCGGCCACTACATTGGCCCTCCCCGGGTGGTACAAAATAGTAACATCATAATCCTTCAATAGCTCCAACCACCTCCGCTGCCTCAAGTTCAACTCCTTCTGCTTGAATAAGTACTGCAGACTCTTGTGATCAGTGTACACCTCACACGTCACACCATATAAGTAATGCCTCCAAATCTTCAAAGCATGAACAATGGCTACCAAATCTAGATCATGGACCGGATAATTCTTCTCGTGGATCTTTAATTGCCTCGAAGCATAAGCAAGGACTCTGCCATCCTGCATCAATACCGCACCAAGCCCAATACGGGAAGCATCACAACAAACTGTATAAGGCCCTGAACCTATGGGCAAAACCAATATCGGTGCCGTAGTCAGAGCTGTCTTGAGCTTATAAAAGCTCTCCTCACACTCGTCTGACCACCTGAACTAGGCACCCTTCTAGGTCAACCTGTTCATCGGGGCTGATATAGATGAAAACCCCTCCACAAACCCGGCGGTAATAACCTGCTAACCCCAAGAAACTCCGAATCTCGGTTGCTGAAGTTGGTCGAGGCCAATTCTTGACTGCCTCAATCTTCTTCTGGTCTACCTGAATACCCTCTGCTGATACGACATGACCCAGAAATGCAACTGAACTCAACCAGAACTCGCACTTCGAGAACTTAGCATACAACCGACTATCCTTCAGAGTCTGAAGAACCACTCTGAGGTGCTGCTTGTGCTCTTCCTAGCTGCGGGAGTACAGCAGAATATCATCAATAAAGACTATCACGAACAAGTCTAGATAAGGCTTGAACACTCGGTTCATTAACTCCATAAATGCTGCTGGGCCATTGGTCAACCCGAATGACATGACCAAAAACTCATAATGCCCATACCGAGTGCGAAATGATGTCTTAGGGATATCAGATGCCCTAATCCTCAGCTGATGGTAGCCAGATCTCAAGTCTATCTCTGAAAACACCTTCGTACCCTGAAGCTGGTCAAACAAATCATCAATACTCGGCAATGGATACTTGTTCTTAATCGTCACCTTGTTCAATTGCCAGTAATCAATGCACATTCTCATCGATCAATCCTTTTTCTTCACAAATAACACCGGCGCACCCCAAGGAGAAACACTAGGCCTGATAAAACCCTTCTCTATCAAATTTTGCAACTGGTCCTTTAACTCCTTCAACTCTGGCGGGGCCATGCCATAAGGCGGAATAGAAATAGGCTGCGTGCCTGGGGCCAGATCAATACAGAAATCAATATCCCTGTCGGGCGGCATACCCGGCAGGTTTGAAAGGAAAACCTCAGGAAACTCCCAAACAATAGGAACAGAGACAATAGAAGGAAACTTTGCGTTGGAGTCGCGAACATACGCCAGATAAGCTAAACACCCCTTCTTGACCATGCGTCGAGCCTTAACTACATATGAAATAACACTGCGAGTGGCATGACCTGGGGTCCCTCTCCACTCCAATCGGGGCAAATCTGGCAAAGCCAAGGTCACGGTCTTGGCGTGATAATCCAAGATAGCATGATACGGGGACAACCAATCCATCCCTAATATAACATCGAAATCCACCATGTCTAAAAGCAATAAGTCAACACGGGTCTCGAGACCCTCAAACACTACCACACAGGAACGATAAACTCAATCGACCGCTATAGAATTACCCACCGGTATAGATACATAAAACAGGAATACCCAAGGCATCACTAGGCATAGCCAGGTAAGGTGCAAAATAGTACAACACATATGAATACGCAGAACCAGGGTCAAATAGCACTGAAGCATCCCTATCACAGACCAGAATAATACCTGTAATAACAGCATCTGAAGGCTCAGACTCTAGCCTAGCTAGCAAAGCATAACACCGGGGCTGGGCCCCACCTCCCTGAACCATGTCTCTAGGATGATCGGCTACTGGTTGACCTCTACATTTGCTGGTCCGAGCTCCACCTCTACGGTCTCTACCTCCACCTCTATGATCCCTACCTCCTCCTCTAGCTGGCTGGGCGAGCTGTGGATCACCTCATGCCTGAATCATGAAGCGAGGACCCTGCTGCTGAGAGCTGTCAGATTCTCGAGGGCAATACCTGGCAATGTGCCTCGTGTCACCACACGTGAAACAAGCCCTCAGCTGCTGAGAATAACGGAGTGGTGGTGCGTTGATAGGTGCTGATGGTGAATTGAAAAACTGCTGGTCAAAATACTGCGACTGAGAGCCACGGCCACCGGAAGTACCATGAGAAACCTGAAGCGCTGACTGAAAGGGCCTCGGTGAATGGCATCCCTACCTCCAGACGAGGTACCACTGAACCTACCAGAATGACGAAGCCTCTTATTCGACACCTGACCACCTCCCCGTGCGAGGGCCATCTCAACTCTGCGGGCCGCATTGGCCGCCTCCTAAAAAGGAAATCTCAGTACCAGCTCCCATAGCTATATGGAGGCGGATCGGCTGAAACAATCCATCAATAAACCTCTACACCCTCTCTTGCTCCGTGGGGAGTATAACAATAGCATGGCGTGCCAAGTCAATGAACTGAGTCTCATACTGTGTAACTGTTATGGAGCCCTGCTAGAGGCACTCGAACTGCCTGCGAAGTGCCTCCCGCTGAGTGACTGGGAGAAACTTCTCCAAAAACAACTCCTCAAACTGATCCCATGTTAATACTGGAGATCCTGCTGGTCTAGATAGACAATAATCCCTCCACCAAGTCTTGGCAGATCCTGCAAGCCGGAAGGTGGCAAAATCGACCCCATTGGTCTCCACTATACCCATGGTCCTAAGGATCTCATGGCAGCTGAATAAGAAATCCTGTGGATTCTCTGATGAAGCACCGCTGAATGTGGTGGTGAAGAGCTTGGAGAACCGATCAAGTCTCCACAAAACATCCAAAGACATAGTTGCTCCATCGCCGGCCTGGGCTGCAATACCTAGCTGAGCTGTCACAGTTGGCTGAACCACTGGGACATGAGCCTGGGGAGCTACCTGCTCAAGAGTACGTGTAGCAGGAGTCTGAACTCCTCCTCCAGCCTGAGAAGTGGCTGGTGCTACTGGCAGCAAACCCGCTCTAGTGACAATCTCCATAAAGCCTGCCAATCTGACTAAAGCGTCCTGAAGATCTGGGGTGACCATGAACCCTCCTGGGACCTGAGCTAGGCCTACCAGAGCTGCTAGGGATGGAACCTCCTCATCATAGTCAATATGAGGCTCCACCTCTAGGACCGCTGCCCGGGGCTGAGCTCTGCCCTTTCCTCGGCCTCTGGCACGGCCTCGGACTCTTCCCCTCGCAGGAGTTGCTTCTAGGGCTTGGGCTATTGCGCAGTAGAAGAGGAAGCGCGTGTTCACGCCATCTACGAAAGAACAGATTAGAAAGACAATCAGTATTTGAGAAACAGAATCGCACGACAAGAAAGAACAAAAGTGAAACTTTTCCTAACTCCGTAGCCTCTGGGGGATAAATACAGACATCTCCATACCGATCCCTCAAACTCTACCAAGTTTGTCCGTGAGTAGCAAGACCTATGCAACCTAGAGCTTTGATACCAACTTGTCACGACACAGATTTCCCGCCATCGGGAGTCGTGATGGCGCCTACTGTCGGAGCTAGGCAAGCCAAGCATTTAAACATTTTCGGATAATAGCACCACAGTAATAACAATAATAAACCTTTAAATAGAAGCGGAAGTCTTTTATAACATAAATAACTGGAAACCCAAAATGCGGAAGTTTAATATTTCTCTACCCAAGACTGGAGTCGCTATCTCACGAACCACTAAAGAGTACTACAAACAAGTCTTATTAGAAAAAATACATAATGTCTATCTCGATACAATGAAAACAAACTAAAAATATGGAAAGGGACTTCGGCCTGCGAACGCCAGCTAGGCTACCTCGTAAGTCTCTGGACTGAAGTCAGCTCCCGATCAGTATACTACTGCTGTGGTCCAAAAGTTGCTCCTGGATTTTTGCAAAAAGATGCATAGAGTGTAGCATCAGCACAACCGACCCCATGTGCCGGTAAGCGCCTGGCCTAACCCCGATGAAGGGAAAACACAAATAAACAGCTAAATCCCGGCAAGGGAGCAACAATAACAACTTCCACATCCCGGCAAGGGAGATAATCAATATACTCAAACCATCCCGGCAAAGGATTAATCATATTTCTTTCCATTTCTTTCATTTCTTACTCAATAGTATTTTTATCGTTCAAGCCAACGCTCCAAAGAGTTTACAATTCATATCTAATCCCCCTACTCTTCACATAATGTAGAATTCCTCAATTAGCATGGAAGAGTCCCAAAAATGTCAGAATAAGTACAAACAAGGAGCCACGGTCATGCTAGACACCGGTGTATAGATACTTGTCACCATGCCTATACACCGTACTCGATCACTTAGCAATTAGAAATTAATAACACTCTAATCCTATTCCCTCAAGCCAGAGTTAGATCAAACACTTACCTCGGTCCAAAGAATAGCAATCAATCCTCAAATACCGCTTTTGCTCTACAATCCGACTCCAAAACAATGATATCTAGGCATAATTAATTCAATCATATCAATAAAGACTCATTGGCAACATCCCATAGCCTAAATATGAATTTCCTAGCATTCTTCCAAAAATACTAAAATTCAACACCGGGCCCACATGGTCCAAACACGAGGCTCGGACCAAAACCTAGTCACCCATAACCNTTCCTTCAAGCCAAAGTTAGATCAAATACTTACCTCGGTCCAAAGAATAGCAATCAGTCCTCAAATACCGCCTTCCCTCTACAATCCGACTCCGAAACAATGATATCTAGGCATAATTAATTCAATCATATCAATAAAGACTCATTGGCAACATCCCATAGCCTAAATATGAATTTCCTAGCATTCTTCCAAAAATACTAAAATTCAACACCGGGCCCACATGGTCCAAACACGAGGCTCGGACCAAAACCTAGTCACCCATAACCCTACGAGTCCAAATATATAATTTGTTTTAAGATTCGACCCCAAATTAATGTTGAATCACCCAAAATTCTCAAAACCCTAACTCTACCCAAAACCCTTAATTTCTACTTTGATTTCATGAATTAGGCTTAGAAACTTGCTATTTAATGAAGGAAAAGTGAAGAAAATGAGTGGGGATTACTTACCCAAGTGGTCTTGAAGAATGGGGGCTTTAACGGCTTCCTAAAGCTTGGGACAGAAGAGAGCTCGTGATAAAAAGTGAGGAAATCCCATATCTAATGTTCTGTTTTGAACTTAAAAATTCACTGGGCGAAATTGCCCTTCACGTTCGCGGGAAGGGGACTACATTCGCGAAGGGTAGACTGGGTAGGTCATCGCGAATTCATGAAAGAGAACGCGAACGCGTAGAAGAAAATTCTGGGGGTCCAGGAATTGATATACGCGAACGCATGAAGGGCCACGCGAACGCGTTGATGAAGCTGGTAAAGCTACGCATTCGCGAACTATGGGATGAGAACGCGAAGAAGGGATTTCTGGGGGTCCTGAAATTAGCTTACGTGTTTGCGAGGGTTGTGATGCGAACGCGAAGGGAGGGACCTGGGAAGCATCGTGAACGCGATCTGAAGGCCGCGAACGCGAAGAAGAGACTGCCTGTGCAAAAATTGCAGAAAATCTGCTATCATCCTAAGTCCAAAACCACCCCAAACACCTCCGAAAATACTCCCAATCACTCAGGCTCCCAACCAATCACACACACTAACTCAACAACATCTTACGAACTTATCCGTGCGATCAAATTGCCAAAATAACATCATAAACGAGGAATCAAACCTCAAAATTATCACTTTTCATTATAACTTCATAAACTTCAAACTTTAGATATTTAGGTTCGAAACATGTCAAATTACGTCCGATTTTAATCAAACTTTACAGAAAGCGCTTAACACATATTTAAGACTTGTACCGGGCGTCGGAACCAAAATACGGGCCCGATACCAATGTTTTCTAACTCATTTTCATTTCAAATTTTCATATCATTTTTAGAAAAATAATTTCTTTCAAAAATTCATTTCTCGGGCTCGGGACTTTCGATTCTGGGAATACGCCCGAGTCCCATCCGGGTCCGGGTCCGCGTCCTGGTCCGTTTGACCAAAGTCAACTTTAATCATATTAATATCAAAATTCTTCAAATTTTTCACAGAATTCACATATTTTAACATAAAAGCTTTCCGGCTACGCGCCCGGACTGCGCATGCAAATCGAGGCAACTAAAAGTGAGATTTTCAAGGCCTCAAAAGTACGGGATGAAAGAGAAAATAGGTGATGACCCTTTGGATCGTCACAGTGGGGCTCCTACATCCTAAGCGCTATAATCTGCACGGATAACTCATGTGCCATAGTATTAATATCAAAATCCGCACTGACAACTCAAGTGCTATAGTATCAATATCATAATCCGCACGGTTAACTCATGTGCTATAGTATCAATATTCTCACAATCAGACCCTCGGCCTCACTCAGTCGCCAATATCTCCAGTCTCTCTCTCTCTCTCTCTCTCTCTCTCTCTCTCTCTCTCTCTCTCTCTC
>MU698882.1:6646-20689 GCA_026770625.1 Nicotiana glauca | reverse complement strand
GTTCTAAAACGAATTAATACCTCCTTAATACCAAAAAGTAGAATTAAATTCCTAAATGCATATTATATGTTTATCTCGTATTTTCCATGCACAAGTAACATGCAGACAATTAACACAAAATTCACACGAATTGTAAAAACAAAGGAAAATTATTTTATTTGAATTTTATGGGAATAACTCATATATAGGGTAAAAATCACGTGCTCACAATAATCGATACAGATATGCATAGAACCATCATTTTTCTTCACAAACAAGACAGGAGCACCCTAGAAATTAAGGGTAAATTTGTGATTAGATTAATGGGTTTTAAGCATAAGAGAGTAGAGAATCGTTAACCAATCGTTGCCCTCGAAAATCCCTCGAAATCTCTCCCAAATCTGAGCTCCCAAGCTTGTGTTTTGATAAAAATGGCAAACCCTTGGTTTTGAATAATTTAATACTGCCCAGGCCCGTTATGCATCGGAACGCGGAAGTAAAGTCGCGTTCGCGAAGAAGAAAAATAAAAGTTGCCAAAAATGCCCTTCGCGATCGCGAGGGGGAGAACGTGACCGCGGAGGCCTGGGATCATGAAGCTACGCGAACGCGGTGTCTGCAACGTGATCGCGATGAGTAAAAATAGGTTCAGCCCTCAGAGTCGAATAAATCTATGTGAACGCGATGGCCTAGATGCTATCGCGATTGAGGAAGATGTGAAGCTTCGTGAACGCAATGAGGAAAGCTGGTCCTCGTCCAGAATTAATCAACGTGAACGTGTGGAGGAGGAAGCGAACGCGTAGAAGAAGAAGATCAGAGCTACGCGAACGCGACAGGAGCGTCGCGAACGTGAAGAAGGAAATGGAACCTGCAACTGCTGTAGGATTTCTACAATTTTCCAATACTCCGAAATGCTCTGTTGAGCATCTGAAACACACCTGAGGCCCCCGAGGACCTCAACCAAACCTACGAACATATCCCATAACATCATTTAAACTTTTACCAACCCTTAAACCACCTAAAACAACGTCGGAAACTCGAATTAATCAATGATTTAAGCCTAAGAACTTCAAATTCTACCAAAACACGCTTTCGATCAAAAACCTAACCAAAACTTGTCCAAATGACCTGAAATTTTACACACACATACCAAATGATATGACGGAGCTACTGCAACTTCCGGAATTCCATTCCGACCCTCAGATCAAAACCTCACTATCGGACCGGAAACTTCAAAAATTCAAAATTCGGCATTTCAAGCCTAAATCAGCTACGGATCTCCAAAACACATTCCGGACATGCTCCCAACCCCAAAATCACCTAACGGAGCTAACGCAACCATCAAATTTCCATTCTGAGGCCGTCTTTATACTGTTCTGACTACGGGCAACTTTCCAACACTTAAGCTCTCATTTGGGGACTAAGTGTCCCAAAACTCTCCAAAACTCAAAACCAAGCATCCCGTCAATTCCAATTAGCATAAATAGACTTGGGAAAAGCAGTTAATAGGGGATCAGGGCGTTAATTCTTAAGACGACCGTCCGGGTCGTCACAATAGTATATTCTAGTATATATACTAAGTGTATTATATATACTAAGTTTATAGTATATATATGTTGATATAGTATAGTGTATTATATATACTAAGTGTATTATATATACTAAGTGTATAGTATATATATGTAGATATAGTATAGTGTATTATACATACTAAGTGTATAGTATATATATGTAGATATAGTATAGTGTATTAGTATAGTGTATTAGTATAGTATATATATGTAGATATAGTATAGTATATTATATATACTAAGTGTATTATATATACTAAGTGTATAGTATATATATATATATATGTAGATATAGTATAGTCTATAATATATACTAAGTGTGTGTATATATATATATATAGTATAGTGTATTCTATATACTAAGTGTGTGCCTATGTCTTTGCCTGCCTCTTCAGAGATGACTGTGCCTATGCCTATGTCTTTGCCTCCACCCCAGGGCTATTCTGAGATGCCACAGCATCACCATCCCTAAATGTTTGTGTAGACACCAGGTCTTTCCTCACAGGGCCATAAGACTGTACGTCCGACATACAGTCTACCTGTCTTACGACCACGTGGATCGCAACCATCAGCATCTCAGGGATCGCATCGATCCATGTCACATCCACATGGATCACAGCCATCCATGTCACAGCCACTCGGGTCACAACTATCAGTGTCACATCCAGTTGCGGCCCATACAGCTATATCGCAGTCCCCAGGGCTCGCAACCATCTTCATTTGGGACTCCATCTATTGTAGGCCTTCGCCTGCAAGATACTAGCTCAGACCCCCCTACACCTTCCACACATGCCTCTGATATACATGCTTCGGACGGTGATGTTGATAATGAGGAGGAGGTGCATTATGATGAATATGGCAGGATCTTCATAGTCCCTGAGGGTGATGGGTAAGAGTTATTTATTATTTTTACTTTTATTATTTTGTACAGTTTTACTAAGATATAATGTGTTTTTTTTATTAATTGTAGGTTCATCCCTAGTAATATTACTACAAGGATAATCACCAAAGCCATCAGAAAGCTTTATGATGGTCCTTATGCGACTTGGAGTGAATTCCCATTCTCGCTGAAGGAGCAAATTTTCAATCAATTTAAGGTATAAATGTTCTTTTAAGCAGTATAATTATTTATATTTATGATATTTCCATCTAAATATGTATTATAGAATATAGCTTAGCTTATATATATCGAATTTAGCTAATATTATATCGAATTTAGCTTATATATATCGAATATAGCTTTTATATATATTCTATAAAAGCTTAGTGCATTAATACATAATTATTCAAAAGTTAAGTGCATTAATATTTAGTTTTTATTACCTAATGCACTAATACTTATTGCATAGTGTGTGTGTGTGTGTGTATATATATATATAGCTAATGCACTAATATACTATATTATAAGCAATTAATGCACTTAACTTTTGAATAATTATTAGCTAATAAAAGCTAAGTATAATATATCGAATATAGCTTCTATGATATTTCCATCTAAACATGATATTTTCATATAATACTTAACTTCTGAAATACAGAGCAAGTGTGTATGGGAACACCGCTATAGCGCAGATGTGGCTGCAAGTATTCATCTCAAAGCTCGAAAGCTGTTGTCCCATTATTTCTCCAAAGCTAGAAAGTTGAACCAGAAGCCTGGCTGGTTGCTTCAGAATTTATGGGAGGATTTGCAAAGGCAATGGCTTACTGCAGAGTTCTTACAGAAGAGTGAAAAGGGAAAGAAAGCTCGAGCATCTGAGAAGGGAGGATCCTTGCACATTGGAGGTGCGATCAGCCTAGGGATGATAAAAAGAAGAATGGTACGTAATTGCTTAATTTATTTTAATTTTCAAAGTATATCTATTCTGTTTATTAACTAAAATTTATGAGTTTTCAGGAAAAGAAGTTGGGGCGTCCGATGAACCAAGATGAGCTATTCAAGGAGACTCATATTGTAAAGAAGAAGAAAGAGACGGATCAAGAAAGGTGGGTCGAGGGCCGAGCCTCGACTGTACATGTAAGTTTTCACTTTTCATTAAGAATTTTGATTTACTTTTATATAAATTCTGAAATACTAATTCAATGTAATTTTTCTTATAGGGTCGCTTCATAGCTGAAGTGGAATAATTCATACGCAGCCAGCCACCTAATGAGTCGGGGGAGCCAATCCAACTATCGGACGAGGATGCTGAAAGAATGTGGACGCAGGCTGCTGGCGGTCCAAAATAGGGGAAGGTATACGGTCTTCCTAATAAGAAATTCCATCGCTATAAGTGTGAAATGCAAGGAATAGGGACTTCCTCGCAAGCCGAGCAACTTGATGGGGAGAGCCTCTGCCTCTCCTCTATGTGGAAGACTGTGGTAAAGCTCACATCCGAGCTAGAAGCCGCCAAGAAAAGAGAAAAGCTTAGAGATGCTCAGTACATTGGCATGCAAGAGCAGATCAAATCTCTCCTAGCTTCTAGCAGTTTTTCGATTCCCCGGTCTCGTGAGTCATCGCCAGAGGCTCGCCTTCTCCGTGCTCGTTCCTCCCATCCTCCCCGTGATCGTTCTTCCCATCCTCGACAAATACACCCTTTTGGATACCGTCTTGGTGATGAAAGTTCATCAGACGGTGATGATACACTACAAAAAAAGGGTAAATTTGCGGAGGTTTAATTGCGACGGTTACTGTAACCTCCGCAATTTATATCAAATTGCGGGGGTTTTATACAACCCCGCAAATACGTTTCCATAAGCTCCGTCAACCTTAAAAAAAATGCGTACTAACCCCAATTTTCCCTCTTTTTTGACATTTTCCCTCTTTTCCCCCCAAACCCCTCCCTCACTTTCACGAAAGAGAAGCGTTTTAGCTACCATTTGGACCGTAGGGCTTTTCAGCTTTCAAGTTGAGGAATAGCTTTCCCAACTTGTGTTCATGCTTGGACCGTCACTAATGCAAATATTTGATTTCTTCCCCATTCTATGAAAGAGATTCACATAGAATTTGATTGTGGGTTCAGATCTATGGTAATTCCTTTTCCCCATTCTTTGATTTTGCTTTTATGTGTTTCTTTCTTCTTGCATATGGGTTTTAGGTTTATTTTCTTTTGTTAATTTGTGTTTTTCCTTAACTGATTTTTTCTCTAATTTGTGGCTTTTCTGTTTTACGATTCTCTACTGAGAGTAACAGAAATTTTAGTTGAATCGGTATTTTGAAGAAGGATATAACACTCTTTTGAATTCGAGATGTAAGTCTGCTTTCTCCTTCTGCATTAGGTATTTTAGGTTGTAAAATTTAGCTTTTTTGGTATTTTTGTAAGTTAATTTCTGCGATATTGGGTCTACTTAATTAAAATATTTCCTCTTGCATGTGTATTTTAGAATTCCTGAGGAACTTCAAAGAAGACGCAATTGTCACTAGTGGCTATTCCTCTTTCTGCTCTACATGGTGTTTGAATCAATCACAAGGTAAAAATAAATTTTTAGTTTACTTCGTAGTGTTGAATATTAATTTTTTTCTTTCTAGGTTTGTAATACAAAATGTGCAGACAATAGATTAGGTTGCCTGAACATCAATTCTGCTTTCTTTCAAAAGGCTATTTTCTATTTTATTTGTCAAGTGATGAGGAATATATTAGACTGATATTATCAATTTATGGGATTTGGTTTACAAGTAATTACATATGTATTGCAGTTGTTTTAGTTGTGATCGTTTCATAACATTATTAACATATATCATGTTTGCAGTTTCCAACAGTATGTTTCTTTGGCAATTTGACTTCATCTTCATGCCTTCTCTTTTGTGTAAGAAATTCTTCCACAGAAAATATTAACAAATGTATGTAAATTGCGGGTTTGTTTGGAAAATGTATGTAAATTACGGATTTTAGTTTTTTTTTATCCTGGAGTTTGACACTCCCCTGAATTATGCTTCACAACATTGTTAAGATATTCTTTGTTGGCTTTTCGAAAATTTGGTTTTTTTACCGTGGAGAGCATTGCCATTTTTTGGGTTCTATTATGGCATCATTGATAATTACAAGTTGTTAGCAACTTAGCAGAAATGTGTAATGTGGTGCAAGTAGAATGTGTCTGGTTGAATCTAGCATTTTGCATTATCTTTCTAATATTTGAACAAAATGTTAATCATAGTGGTTAGTCTTTCCAATGGAAGGAAAGTACTTTTGAAATGCGAAGGACTATTTTTTTGTTATTCAGTCATAATTTCATAATTTCAGTAAGGAAGGGCTAATCCTTTTCTTTTAATATACTTAAGACTCTGAGATCTTAGGATTTGGTAATAGGTACTTTTGTTTTTGACTAATATATAAGAGGAATCTTTTGAATGTGAAGGACTAGCCCATTCTTATTTATTCTCCCTATTTGTTTTTAAGAAAAAAAAGGGTGGTGAGTGTTCATGTTCAGTTAATACCATTTAAGATACCTGAGATGTTAAATGTTTGTTAGTAGGCCTATTCTAGTATTTTATAAGTACCATTTAAGGCCTCTTCAGCTAATATTTTATACTTATCGTTACTCCTATTTATAATTTGACGATTTGATTTACACCTTTCTTTAATGCTTGAGTTGTTTGTTCTCTTCTTTGCCGTTTCATATCAAAACAAAGTAAATTAGCACATCAGAACTTCACCTTCATAGCACTTGCTGCATTATATTTATTAGCACATCAGAAACTACAGCCATTAACAATGCTTATTACAACTAGTCAGACTATATTTATTAGCACATCAGAAGTGCTTGATAACCTACTTGACTTTAAATTTGGACATATAGGTATCTTGTAGGAAAGCAACTTCCTATGATATATTCTAACTTGTAAAACTTAGCTGGAGTGTGGTTTCACAAGTATATTTTAGTTGAAGCATCTGCAACCTGATGTTTAATTGAAAATTGTGTTAAATCTTGCTGGTGTTAATCGATTGAATGATTCTATGAGCGCATGCTCTGCTTTTGTGCTTGCGGCTTGTGATCTAATTGACAAGGCATATACTAGGCAATTCAAACATAAGGAATAACGAATTACAAGCTCGATGCTTAAAACTGGAGGTCAATGAGTTCAGGGTGGGAACTGAAAGGTTCCCACACTTTCCTTAGCAGCTTTTTATATTGAAAAACAGACATCTTTCTGTTATCTGTATCTGCTAACTTCTCTCTTGTGGGGTATCACTACCTTTATGCTTCACTAATAGTGCATTGCAGTGCTAAATGATTATTTGTTACTGAATACTTGACTGAAGCTAAGTGATTATTAGTTAGGATATTGTTGATGTATTTTTTGTTAATTATATTTTATTTTGATTGTTTTGTAGTCAAGTGATGCGGCTAGCAGATCCATTTCACCCATGGATATAAGAAGATCATCCGGTGGAAGTAATCCTAACAACAACCTTTGAAGTTGCTTGCAAATGTATTAGATAATTAAGTATCGTACTCGATTGAATGGTCATAGTATATCTTTTGTCCATAATGGTTAGAGTGGATGTTCTGAGTTAGTTTTAAGACTAATTATAATATTGATGTTTTGTGTTTAATGGTTGGAGTAGTTGTGTTTAAAGAAAAATTTTGAGACTCTAATGTATTTTGTGGTTTATTAATATATTGATATTACTTGATTCCAGCAAGCAATTTATATAATTTGTTGATGCTTCATTATATTAATATAATTCAAATTGGAACAGCTATGGAGTAACATTATAAGGAAAAAAATTCAATAAATAGCGGAGGTTATAACTGCCACTATTTAACCTATAATAAATTGTGTATATAAAATTTGTGGGGGTTAAATAAACAAATTGCGGGGGTTTAGACCTCCGCTATTTTTTAATAAGTGACAGCCTGCCTCCCAAATTGCGGAGGTTATACCGCCATCAAATACCCGCCGCTATATGATAACGGCGGTCTGTCAAAGACCCCCGTAAATTGGTCGTAGCGAACATTATTGCGGGGGTTTAGTAAACCGCCGTAAAAGTATATTGCGGAGGTTTCTAACCGCCGCAATATGTAAATAAAACCTCCGCAAATTCAATATTTTTTTGTAGTGATAATGATGTACAGAACAATCCTTGACTTTTGTACACTTTCAACTAGACAAATACAATCAGTTTTCGAATGGTTTTGTAGTAACAATTAACTTAGTTTGGTTAGCTTAAAGTATAAAGTTCTATTGAACTTTATACTTTGTTGGTTATAATGTTGTTGTTGTGTTGTTGTTGTTGTTGTTGTTGTGTTGTTGTTGTTGCTTTTTATTGTTGTTGTTGTTATTTATTGTTGTTGTTGTTGTTGTTGTTGTTGTTGGCATAAAATGCCTGTTTAGGAATTTTGGTAAGCTGGCAGGTGGTGTAACTGCCAAAACAGGCAGTTTCTGCCAAAAATATACCAAGAAAAGCGACCAACTTTGATCGCTAGTTGGTCGCTTTTCCTTAAAAAAATAATTTTCTGGGAAATAGCTACCAAGGTTGGTCGCTATTTAACCCACTTTCTCAAAAAGCGACCAACTTTTATTGCTATTCCATTAAAAAAATAATAATTTCTGAAAATATAGCGACCAAAGTTGATCGCTTATCATTTAAAAAAATTAATTCTTGAAGTTAGCGACCAACTTTGGTCGCTTATTTTTAAAAAAAAATTAAAAAAAATTATAGTAAAGCGACCAACTTTGGTCACTATTTTCCAGATTTTAAAATATAATATTTTCTTTACAGACCAAAGTTGGTCGCTTTTTTATGATTAACAATAAATAAAAATAAAACGTAATTTACAGGTAGAGACCAACTTTGGACGCCAAAATTATAATATTAAAATATTGTAGCGACCAAAGATGGTCGCTATTTTCTTTACCCGGAAAATTTGGCCCTTTTACTTGAGAGATCAAAGTTGGTCGCTAAACTTTGATCCCTAAGGTAAAGGGACCAGCTTAATATCGACCAGGCATGTTTGGTCGTTTTTTTGTCGCTTTTCATGGTCGCTAAAACCCGAATTTCTAGTAGTGAATTCCTACATGATTAAATATATCCCCACAAGGCCACATCTTAAATGAACAAACTCAATCAAAAATTAATAGTGTAATCATTTAAATTAATGCAGTTATTTTCTATATAGATATAAGTTATTCTTTTGAAAAAACATATCTTTAGTTATGCAAATTATAATTCTTTAAAGTCAACTTTAGACCATAAAAGGCTGCAAGTACTAAATAGAATATATATGATCTACCTTCTTATTACAAAAATGGATATACTCCAACTACGTACGATCTATCAAACAGAATAACTCCACAATGACACCTCAACATCACTTTCCACATCATCATCCCAGCTGAAACAACTCCCTAATAAACAAGGATTCGGTGAAAACAAACTCCTTTCTTCCATGTTTGCCTGCCATTCTTGCGTCCCTACCATTCCCACTTCACTACATAAGTAGTTGCTATACAAAACATTTTCTGCAGTCACAGTATTCTGCATGCAATTATACACTGCATTATCTTCTTCTGTTGCTGCCTTCATTTCCTCATGACCGTTGCCAGCATTAGCTGCCCCTCTAGAATTAACATCAGTTTCCTCTCCTGGCCAGAATGCCTCTGCTGCTCTCGCAGCCGCTTGGCGCAAGTCCTTGGGATCCTTTGATACCGGCACTTGCAACCGCCAAGCGGAGTCTGCGAAGTTCAAAGTGGCGAGATGTCCTCTAAGGGCCAATGCAGCTACGTCGTGAGCTCGTGCAGCCATTTCTGCAGTTGGGTAACTTCCCAACCATATTCGCTTCTGTGTGTTGGGCTCACGCAGTTCGCAAACCCACTTGTCGTTGTTCCTCCTTCTGACTCCCCTGTACACTGGGTGCCGAGTTTCCTTGAACTTCTTCCTCCCCGCGCGCTTCTTGGGTTTGCTTAATGCTAATATATTGATATTTTCTTCATCGGAAACTGCCACTCTAACATGAGAGCTTGAACTTGAATTATTCATCGTTAAACAAGGCGTCAAATTGTTGAGTTTTTATACTAGTTATTTGCAGTATCTGCTAATTAAGTACTGTTGTTGACTGCTTGTTGCTGAGGTTTTTAGGGTGTACGTTAAATCTGTGAAGTGTATATATAGATTTGGATTATGAAGAGAGGAGAAGGATCACGTGGATACATGGACACGGACGCGGAAGCGAGCAAGCAGGTGAAACGAACCGAGAAAATGTTTTATTTGTTGTGGGGCCTGCTTGACTGTGTCAATAAATATCTCTTTAGCCCATGTTGCAGTGATTGGATATGGTCGAAGAATGAGTCTTCTTATTCGTTTCTAATTTGGTTTGAGGAATAAACGAAGGTTTGGTCCACGTGTGAAACACATATATGTGAACATTTTGAAGTACGAACTATTAATTGATGTAATAGCTTATCTTTATTTCATTTTAAGTGGCACATTTGTCGTTTTTAATTTGATTTAAGAAAATAATACTATCATTTATAATAAAAATTATATATTTTATACCGACACACTCTTATCTATCTATATCTATACTATATTAAAAGCACGAAAGCGCTTAGTGAAATATTGTTCGTCTTTTTTATCCCTTTAAAATAGAGTTCACACAGAATAAAATAGTCATTTGATTATTTTACTATACTTAGGAATGGTCATTTATTAATTTCCTACTATTTAGGAATAATCATTTAATTATTAATCTAATACTTAAAACTTTTATTTTTAATTTCTTTTACATCTAAAATTTCAAACACTTTCAACTAAAACTAGGATAATTTCCTGTATTCAACTAAAACAAAAATATTCGTCTTTCAACTAACTTAGGAAAATTTTATTCACTTTCAAAGGAAAGTATAGTAGGAAATGTTAAAAAAGTTAATTACTTTTTAAAAAGATATTATGTAAAAACGTGCAATTTAATTTCCTTTTTGATTTTGGAGTCTTTATTTTCTAATAAATCATTAAACTATACAGAATTTTATTTTGTATAAACTCTTTCTTGTTATAAATTATATACCCCCAAAAATTTCTATAAAAAGAAGTTACAATTCTACGTTTTTATCATCAAAACTTTACCTTATTCAAGCAGTTCGAGTAGCAAATATAAAATTAAGACTTTTCAGGTTCTTTTTTGAAATTTTTTTTATAGTAGTTAAGTTTTGCATTCACGCGATTATATTAGTAGTTGTTTTATAGATTTTACAGTATTTCTTATCCATTAAATAAATAGAATAATTCATATTTTGTTTGCAAGAAAAAAAAATCTTTGTCGGCTAGATGAATATCCTGTATGTGTTTTCTAGAATGAACTCTTAAATCTTCAAGAGTTTATGTACTCTTGATGAAAATAAAAAGAAACACGGAAACTTGTGAAATTATAGTAATAAATAAATCTTAACTTGAAAATATTGACTAAGATGATTGAGGATTTCTATTATCATTGGTTCTTCATTTATAGAGTTGCTAAGAAGAATCATTAATTATCATTTTCAGGAACTCACACTTTTTTCATAAACTTATTTTATAACTCAAATGTAATTAGTTAACAAAGTATTTATGTGAATTTTAAAAAATATATATTTATTGAGATGGGATACACGCGCAGCGCGCGTATCGTATAACTAGTTATTGTAAAAGCACGAAGGCACTTACCGAAATATCGTTCGCCTTTTTTGACCTTTAAGAATATATTTTATATTGGACAAAGTAGTAATTTTAATTATTTTTCTAATATGTAGAAATGGTCATTAATTATTTTTCTAACATGTAGGGACAATCATTTAATTAAATGCCAAATATTTAGGACTTTGATATGGAAAATTATATAATTATCTTTTTGTTGTAAAATTTTTTGTTTAGGGATCCTTGACGAGCTCTTTTCTTTTCGTTAAAAAGTTTCGGGTTTATTAGTGTTTTTTCCTTTTTCTTTTCAGAACTATTTTTCGTTTAGTTATGTAATCTGATTATTAAAATGAGCTATAATAATTTATTCTTTTTCCAATCCGTCAAAAATAATTCATACTATATTTAATATTAATTAAAAAGTTAAATAATTTGCATCTCTTGAAAAGAAAATTGTTATTTTCTATAATATCACTTTAATCAATAATTAATTCATATAATATTTATTATCAACTATATTATATGTCGGATAAAATTGCAATACAAGTAAAATATTTTTCTTGGAAAGAATTGTCATACGATGGAAAAGGGAGAATAAAAGAATAGAAAGTAAAAAACTTTTTCTTACTTGATATCCCCAACAGAGAAGGTAAAAGACGTTCATTTGATAGTTTGCAGAGAAAGTCAATATTTTCGAAGGAAAAAAACTAAAAGAATAAGACAATGACTACGAAGATCAAAATTTTCGTAGTTTATAAAGAAAAAAGAATAAGACAATAAGTAGAAAACTCATTTATTAATTTCCCTATTAAAAAAGTCAAATTTTGTAGGTTAAAAAGGAAAAAAGAATAGATAATAGGTAGGAAACTTATTCTTTAATATCGAAATTAAGGAGTGTAAAAAAAAAAGCAGTTAATATTCCAATTTTTATTTTCCATGAACGCTTGCTTTTAGTTTTTTGGATGGTCACATTTCATCTACCTATAAAAGACTGTTTGTAGGTCGACTTCTTAAATTAGAATTTTAAAACTAAATTATTTTGAAAAAAGGGGTTAAAAACTTCTAAAGAAGCTAATAATTTATACTTATCATAAATTCTTGATAATAAGCCTTGAGGTAATTTGCTTGTGCTTTGAGGTAAAAATTTTAACGTTTAGAGTATTTCTTGAAGTTTTGCAATTTAGACGTTCTTCAAATTTTGTAGTAACAAAAGTTCTTGCATTTTCTACATAACTATCAATTCAAGTCTGTAATCTAAAAGATAAATAAATGTTTAAGTTTATATAACTAGAATAGATATTCTTGTAATTTTTTAATAAGTATTTTATTTGTATTTTAAACATATGATTTGTGAGAAATATATGTGTTTAGCAAATTTATTTCGTGAGCATGTAATTGTTGTTTTATGAAAAAATATGTAAAAAGGGGCGTTTACATGAAATTAGAAAGAATGAGCTTGAAATATTTAAGAATAGAGCAATCAAACTTTATATAGAAAGATATAACAAAGTAGTATAATTGATAGTGAGTATGGCTGAAGAATAAATAAAAAATAAAATTAACATCATTATTGGAGATGTTAGGATTAAAACCTTAAAATATAATTCATTAATAATTCATACCGGATCTAACATCTGTTTGCACTTTAATGATCTCTAGTGTTTCTTCAATTGGATATAAGACTTGATCTCATTGACAAGGAGGGTGGCTTTTTTTTTTAAAATATTTTTTTCTATTTGAAGTCTAACTTTAGCTTTATCATATGAAGATCTAAGCTTTTCAAGGCTTTTTTTGTGGTCATTCCTATATTTTTTCTTAGCTTTACTAATACCAAACAAAAAGAAGTTTGTTCTACAAAAAAAAAATTGTTAATTAGTTAACATTGTTTGTGTCTTATAGAACGAACTAAAGAATATATATCATTCAAAAAATATTTAAAAAAGCTCTTAAATCTTCAAGAGTTTATGTATTCTTGCTAAAAAAAACATAAATTTTTAATGACATATATAAATAAAATAAATTGTTAGTTGATATATCAACCAAGAATATTAGCGTAATTTTTAAAATTAGTATTTATTAAGACGGGATACACGCGCAACGCGCGTACCCTAAGACTAGTACTATATTAAAAGTAAGAAGCCCTTAACTAAAAAGTTAAATTACCACAATACCCCTGCTTAGAAACTAAATTAGTATCTTAAATAACCTTACACTACTTAATGAAATAAAATTAACTAGAGAAGCCAACGCTTCAGCCAAAAAAAGAAACGAAGCCAACGCTTCAAAAGAGAAAGAAAAAAGGCAACGTGTCACGACCCAAAATCCACTAAGGGTCGTGGTGGCGCCGGACACCGCTGTCAGGCTAGCCAATTAGATTTACCAATTTAAAAATCCTTTTTAAAAACATCAAATTCCAGAAATTTCCTTCCATTTTCGCAGATAAAAGGGTTTTGCTTAAATTCAAATTAATAATAACAATTAAATCAAACTTTTTCGAAAACCATCCCAGAACCCGGTGTCACAGTGCATGAGCGACTACTGATAATGAAATAAAATACAACCTCTGTCCGAAATACAATGGACATGAAATAAATAATCAAAGTGCAGAAAGGAACTATACTAGCTGCAGGTCGCCTCACAATTTGCAGCTCACCTAGTCCCTGAATCGTCCGTGCTGCTGCGCCCAGTAGGCCGTTAGAATGAAGTATACCTGTGCAATAAAAATGCACAGAAGTGTAGTATGAGTACGTAATCAACGTGTATTCAGTGAGTGTCCCGCCTAATCCCGAAGGGGTAGAGACGAGATGGTCAACTTTGACACACTCTAATGGTCCAATGATCATTTATTCTTATTTCACATATTATTCTTTATGAACATGGTTCTAATCAAATAGAGGAAACAAATG
>MU698880.1:2879-15468 GCA_026770625.1 Nicotiana glauca | reverse complement strand
CCCATCACCAGGAAGCAAAAGGGAAATTTGCTCCTAATTGGAAGGGTCCGTACATCATCAGGAAGATATTGCCAAAAGGAGCGTTATATCTGGGTGATATTGAAGGAAATGATCCTAAGACAGCTGTGAATGCGGACGCAATCAAAAGGTACTATGTCTGAGTCTGCTTCGGTGATGTCTTTGTGCATTTGAGATGATGAAGGCTTTTATTCCTGCTACCCAAACACTATCAACCCTTTTTGATAGCCCTTTTGAGCCAGTTACATTTCTTTGGCTACCCTCTTTGGAATCCAAAGCACCGTTGAAAAAAAAATGATTAGTTTGAACTACGTTCTGACTTGATTCCGAAAGGATACGTAGGAAGCCTCTATCTGGGGTTTAGTCACACCACATCGAATAAAATCCAAAGTCCTCCACAGTTGAAACTGGGCAAATGTTATAATGGTTCGACCATGAGCTCACCAAATGACTCCAAAGTTGTAATCCCGTTCACAATTCTTTTACCCAAAACCGAGTGCAAGTCCTTCGGATCAATTGCCAAAGGCGGGGAGACTAAGAAATATCATCGTCGAAAGCCGATACATTCTAAATTGAGAGAAATAAATGAGAGAGTCTTATCGGTGAAAACCTTTGGGCACCATAAGGCGACGGGAGTAGAGAAACTAAAATGAGAGAGTCCTTTTAGTGAATACTCGCAAAGAGCACTATCGGGCGATGGTGAGAAGAGAAATAAGAGAGGTCGATTAGCGAAAACCCACAAAGGGCGCTATCGACCGAAAAAAGGGATATCTCATCACTAAAAGTCCTGGCAAGGTTCCTTGGTTCGGAAGTGCGGATCAATGGATTTATAAAATTGGAAGTTGGTGCGGGTCGGGCATCCAGTCTAAGAAGCATGTCATGTCCATTTAAAGTCAGCATGCACCTCAGATAAGTCCTTATTTTCCTCCCGAAAGGGACGCTTTTATTTTTAAATTCATTTTTTCCCACTCTTTGTTTGCTTTTCTTTGAATCCCTTTCGGCTTAACCCTAGAATTTCGAAACTTGTTACAAAGAAAAGGCGGCAGGACCGGTTTCACAGACTTCCGCCTGTCAAGAGGCGAAGAAAATACCCAGCCTCAGTGGTGCGCCAGTCCAATCCTGACTGATCATGCTGTTTGATTACCTCCAAAGTAAAGGCATTAAAAAAAAGTCAAAGGCAAGGGTTTCAAAAGCAAAATGAGGTGGAAGAGTCAAACCCTTACGCGGGCAAATAATTATGAAATCTTGAGTTTGAGTCTTATCAGTTTGAAAAGGGGTCGCCCTCAAAGCCAATCAACGGCAAAGTTCTCAATGGAAATGAGCCGGGATCAAGTAATTAAGTTGATCAAGGCCACTAAACCAACCACCGTTTCAAACTGAAAATTGTTCTTTGCTTGCAAGTTTAAAATAGGTACCCTCCAAAGCAACCATGCAAGAAGCAGGTGCAGCCCAAAAGAAAGAGAAACGCGCAAGTGCTGAAGCAGTTTTGCAGTAAATAATCAATGCAAAAGGTAAGTCTCCTCCAAGATTTTTCTTGCTTTTTATCAACAAAAAAAAAGATAATAAAAGAAGAAAATCCCAAAAGAAGATAGTTGGAATTCCCAATACCAACCTGATACTTCTTTAGCCAACATTAGGGCTCCAATCCCTGAGTTGAGTGTTTCTTAGACGGCATTAGGGCTCCAATCCCTAAGCTGAGCAGTTTTCCTAGCGGCATTAGGGCTCCAATCCCTGAGTTGAGCGACTTCCTTTAGCCAACATTAGGGCTCCAATCCCTGAGTTGAGCGACTTCCTTTAGCCAACATTAGGGCTCCAATCCCTGAGTTGAGCGTCTTTCCTTAACCAACATTAGGGCTACAATCCCTGAGTTACGTGTTTTCCTAGCCAACATTAGGGCTCCAATCCCTGATTTGAGCGACTTCCTTTAGCCAACATTAGGGCTCCAATCCCTGAGTTGAGCGACTTCCTTTAGCCAACATTAGGGCTCCAATCCCTGAGTTGAGCGACTTCCTTTAGCCAACATTAGGGCTCTAATCCCTGAGTTGAGCGTCTTTCCTTAACCAACTTTAGAGCTCCAATCCCTGAGTTGAGTGTTTTCCTAGCCAACATTAGGGCTCTAATCCTTGATTTGAGTGTCTTTCCTTAGCCAATATTAGGGCACCAATCCCTGAGTTGAGTGTTTCCTTTAGCCAACATTAGGGCTCCAATCCCTGAGTTGAGTATTTTCTTAGCCGACATTAGGGCTCCAATCCTTGAGTCGAGAGTTTTCCTTTAGCCAGTATTAGGGCTCCAACCCCTGAGTTGAGCGGTTTTCCTTTTAGCCAACATTAGGGCTCCAAACCCTAAGTTGAGCGTTTTTTTCTTTGGCAAATCCAATCCCCAGTTGCGCCTCTTTAGACTTAGGGTTTCCAATCCCCCCATCGATCCCGCAAATTTTTATTGCAAAATAACTCACGAAATTTTCCTACTAAACTGGGGCAGAAAAATTTCATTCATTTGTTTATTGTGGTGTTCGAGCAGGTTTGACCTCGAGACACATGATTCGAGATGATCAAAAGAATGAGTCTCAATTCAAAATAAAAAAGTGAACTCAAAGTGCTGAGGTGGAGAAGGACGCGGACTGCTCAAGATATGATTGAAGTCACAAGCTTCACATGTCCTGCCTTGATCCAAAAGAACCAGCACCGACAGCTGACAAGCATCAAGATTCAGATTGGAGTCTGCAGCAAGAACTGGCAAAGACTCAAGATCAAGCTTCAAAAGACTCATAGATAGGAATCTTGTAACTTGTAGCTGATAGGCTTAGTTAGTCTTTTTCAATTTTGATTGTGATGTAATAATGGGACCGCGGACCGGAACCTCAGCGGAACGGCACCTCGACCGGCTCTCTACCTCAGAACTCCATCATCTCATTCCATCATTCTTCTGAACTATACACGACCGGATTCCATTATAACCCGGGATATGTAGGCTGTCCAAAACCAGGACTCGGTCGCACCTTTTACCTTTAATTTTCTTCCTCCTTTGAATAATGATATGGTCAAAAATTAGTCACATGGTTCACTTTATCTTTGTCCGAAAACTCTTTGTATTGCCGAGCAAAGAGGGGCAGCTGTTAACACCTAATTTTTGACCATATTTGAATTTTTATCTCACTAATATCTCACTCACCCATTTTTCCCACTTTCCCTTGTCCCTACCCCATTCTCTTTTGTCCCCCACTCCCCTTTATCCCCCCTCACTTTATTCCCTTTTCCCCAAAACCCTCCACTCCTCACGTTCCCACTTCCTCCTCTCCTAACACTACTTCCTCACACAAGTTATAATATCACACAACACACCACCCAAAAATCACATTTTTTTCCTCCATTAAAATGGCCATGAAAACTCACCCAAATAAAAAAAAAATGCAACTGAACAAAACAGCCTCAAAACAGTGCAAGTTCTGGCCAAAAACACAGTCAAAACACTACTGAAAAACAGCCATTAAAGCAGCATTTTAGCCACGAAATTCCCTCAAAACAGTCCCTAAAACTCCACCTGAAAATAGCCACCAAAACAGTTGAAATCCATCCCCAAACCCAGCAACGTAGTGCCTTTGAAGGCCAGTCCAAACCTAGCTAAAACACCTCCAAAATCTGCCCAAAAATCCATCTCCATCAACACCAATATCCATCTCCAAAGCTGCTGCAAAAATACAGCAAATCTAGCACCTGTAACCAGCGAAAATGAACCCGAAAACCACCCTTCCACAGCCCTTTTCCACCTGAAAATTCACCCAAGAGTGCGGCAGTAAAATGGATGCTAACAGTGACAATAACAACCTCGAAAATCAGTCCCACACCGTCCTAAAATCACCAAAAACGTTCGAGTTTGAAGCTCCGTCGAGGTCGAGTTTTCCGGCTTGGTCTTCAGTTAACGGGTTTGTTCGGGTATGGTGTCATCGGCTTGATCTTCTTACTAAACTAGCTGAAGAGCTTTTTGATATGTTGACAGTTATGAAAGGTGCGTTTCCTCCATTTCTTTAGTTCTGCTAGCTTTTCTTTTTGCTTGTTATAGTTTGGTGTTTATGTTGATTGGCTTATGCCTATTGTATGTCGGCGTGATTTTAGTTGTTATCATATTTGGTTTTGTTCATTTTTACAATATTCTGTTGGTTTATTCCTTGGAGAGGTGAAGTTGAAAATCGTTGGTTAAATCAATTAAGCAGTTGGATGGATGTTTTAGTTGTTCTTCTGTGATAGCATACAAAGTTCAGTTCAAGTATTTTTTTTTTGTTTGTTTTTTCTCATACCACCACGAGCTGCAGGACAACATCTTCTATTCTCTGTAATTTATCATCCACTAACTCCTCTTTAAATTCAAGCTCACATTCAAACTCATCCATATAGGTTTGTAGAGACGTTAATGCAGTCACAAAATCTCCAATGCTCTCTCTCTCTACTCTTTTGCTTAGATGACCGCAATGTTTCTTTCTCAACGAATAATTTGGCCATTTTAGCTTGCACTCCTTTTAAGCATTCAAGAGCAGATCCAGTTCTTTCCTTAGTAGAATAATTGTATCATCTCTGGCATTCTTATCCTTCCAATTCATTTGAAAAGTTCTCCGATTGCTGGCTATAAGCATGCTTTGTTCTCTAAATTGTGATAATAGTTTGGATATAATGGAATTTGGACTTAGTATATTGGGCCATTAATCTATTGGGCTATAGAGTATTCGTACATGTTGACCCATTTACTCCCTTAACTAATTTACTTCTTTTCACAAATCACATTTCCATAACTCATGGCCCTCACTTAATTATTTTTAACTCTTTAAAAATCGGGGTGTGCCATTATTTAAAATTTTCCATGGCCTTCGCAAGTTAAGGACGCGTTAGTTTCTTTAGGCACGATTTTAATAATATTACATCCCTAAACTCGGGTGCGCATTTATGCGACCCAAATCCAAATTTCAACGGAGTCAAAATGTGTCAACAACCACGGGTGCATTGATTGCGACTTGGTGCGAGACGCGTTTTCACGACATTATAATTCTATTAAAAATAATAATAAAAGCGGTTTAAAATTAATAAAAGAACATAAGTTATAACATGTATTAAAATCAGGTATTTAACCTTTATAACAGTTTAAGTGACCGTGCTAGAACCACGGGATCCGGGGATGCCTAACACCTTCCCTCGGGTCAACAAAATTCCTTACTTAGAATTTTTGGTTTGCAGACTTCATTTGGAAAGTCAAAAATTTTCTCGATTTGGGATTCAAGATAAACCGGTGACTTGGGACACCAAAAGCCAAACCTTTCTCAAGTGGCGACTCTGATTGATTAAATCATCCCATTTCGAATAATATCACTTTAAATGGAAAAACTCCCTCACACATTATCCTTTGGGGTAGGTCTGTAAAAAAGGAGGTGTGACAGCAAAAAGCAAAAAAAAAAAGAAAAATGGAAAAGAAAAAAAACCTAAAAGAAGAAAAAAATGAAATGAAAAAAGAAAAAGTTTTGATAATAATAAGGACTTACTGAGTCCATGCAAAAAAAAAAGAGAATGTTATTAACAATAAGGACCGACTGAGTCCATTCTAACATATTTTGTTTTGAATCATAGAGAAATTTGAGGTGGTTGGTTGTGGTTCCCAAAATAACTCCTCCCTGCAACGCAAAGGAAAAGGATAATGGCAGAGAACCTCATAACTGAGTGGGTTGATACCGGTGCCCAAAAGCAGTTGGCTGAACAGGACACTGGCTGGGCTGATGAAGCGATTTATTGAGAACAATGGGATGAATACAATGTGAAGGTCCTAATATTGTTGATGCATAAGTCAATAGCTAAGATATTTAGCTTGGCAATTGGAAAGACGCTCCATCTCTTGGTCAACAAGAGTGGAGTTTTTGGTGGCTTATTTTGGTGTCATTTCTGTCGTCCAGATTATTTCGGGGTTGTCATTTGGATATTGTCTTGTAACTCAAACCCTTCTATCATTCTATTTTGTCCAGTTTTTTGTTGGTCGTAATACCTCATTTAGTATTGTCTAAGTTTGTTCCAAGGGTTGTACCCCAGTTTATTGTGCTTGTTTTGCTGTACAAACTCTTTCCCTGTCTGTTTAATGCAATTCTCTGTTTTTCATTATTTCTAGACATTTTCTTTTGTTTAGTCTTTCCTCTTTATAGTCCGTTTTCTGTCAACACTAGTGACATGACATGCGCGCATATTTTTGGCCTAATCTTAAAAGTTAATCAAAAGCCATTGGGAGATGATCGGAACATTTAAAGAAAATAAGAACGGTTTGAGATTATCTGAAGCCCGAGTCATTTGAAACTGGGGGCAAGTAAAAAGAAAACCGTTAAAGGCAAGTTGGCCATGCTGACATGGGGTCGTTCGTGGTAATGAAAATGAGAGTACTGCCCAACATGCTTTAAAGATATGACGAACGTTAACCGTGTTGTTTGCACTTGGAATGTTTTGAAGGTTGGAATGATGAAGACATTTTATTTTGCTATCTAAACACTTTATCATTCGTTAACCCTTTGAGCCTTATTTATTTTCTTTCATACCCCTCCTTCGGAATCAGTAGCAAAAATTAGAAACACAAACATGGAAGATAAAAAAAAAAAATAAACGAAAAGTAAAACTAGAACAACGAGGAATTGGGAAGTACGTTTGACCTGATTCCTCAAAGAGGATACGTAGGCGCTTCACGGCTCGGTCATAGTGTAATAAAAGATCAAAAAATCCCCAAGCAAGAAACTGGGGAAAAAGTTGTGTTTATTATAAATAAATCTAGTTACGAAGGTTGTAATTTTGAACCCAAATTGATGTGTTTTTGAGCCTTCAAGTACCCTTTCTTTCTAGCCCTATCCAAATCCCACATTACGGTCCAAAGAAAGGCCTTCCGATCAGTCTTCAAAAGAGGCCAAGTCAGGAAAATGCGAGAGTCTTATCAGAACATAACACTCTGATTCCCAGCAAAAAAGTCTCTGATCCCCAGCAGAAAAGAAATATGAGAGTCTTAGCAGTGACACCCCAATCCCCAGCTGAAAAGTAATACAAATGAGAGAGTCTTACCGGTGAAAACCTTCACAGGCTCCATAAGGCGATGAAAGCTGAGAGAAAAACAAAATAAGAGAGGCTTGATAGTGAAAACCCTTCGGGCGCTATAAGTCGAGTGAAGATTGAGAATCATATGGAAAAGCCCCTGACGAAGATTATGAAAGGCGATTAACGACGGATGATAGGCCATATGTGCATGTCATGGCCAGTAGAGTTGGTACCCGCGTTTGATAAAGTTTTTATAGTTTTTCTTGTTAGAGAGTCATCTTTTTCCTTTGTCTTCTATTTTTGTTTCCTTTTATCTTTCTCCTTTTTATCAAAAATTCCCCAATAAAATCTGTCTAGTCAGAACAAGTGAGAAATGACTTCAAAACCTGCCACCAACTTTCCAATTATTATGCAAGGTGAGATCTGATTAGAACATCCAATTGGTATAAGCCAGGATGGAACAAGCGCAAAGGCCAGTGTCCAGAAGGATATTCCCAGCAAGAGAAAATTGATAAAGGGATGGATCAGTGTCAAGGAGGATATCTCCAGCAGAAAGCGAAGGTTAATGACCTCAAGGCCAAGGCCAATGAGACTCAAATGTCGGGGAAAATGCCCGTTCCCTAGCTATGCCACAAAAGAAGAGGGATATTCCCTAGAAGAAAAGGTATTTCGGTGACACGGATGAACGAAAAAAGTGGTTCATCAATAAAACGTGCAAGATCCTCAAGCAGGGTCACTGTCATAGGAATGTGGGGGTCAGGATACAAGTGGGAAAAAACGGTGAAAGGCTTGTGAATAAAGAGTCGTCAAGAAGGCAAGGGAACATCATTGATGGAAGAAAGGCATGCCACGTGGAAGATTATCAAACTGGGGCAGAAAATTTTCCTTTCATTTGGAAAATTTTCTGGAAGTCAGGCATCCATTTGGGGAAGAAGGAAGATAAGACAAGTCTCAAAGGAAGCGGTCTTTAAACCGGTGTTATCCCCAGCATAACAAGTTCTAATGAAGGAAGTTGTATCCCCAGCAGAGTCATCAGATCTGTCACACCTCCTTTTTACGCACCTACCCCGAAGGATAATGTGTGAGGGAGTTTTTCCAGTTAAAGTGACATTATTCGAAATGGGATGATTTAATCAATCAGAGTCGCCACTTGGGAAAGGTTTGGCTTTTGGTGTCCCAAGTCATCGGTTTATCTTGAATCCCAAATCGAGAAAATTTTTGACTTTCCAAATTAAGTCTGCGAACCAGAAATTCTAAGTAAGGAATTCTGTTGACCCGAGGGAAGGTGTTAGGCACCCCCGGATCCCGTGGTTCTAGCACGGTCGCTTAAACTGTTATAAAGGTTAAATACCTGATTTTAATACATGTTATAACTTATGTGATTTTATTAACTTTAAACCACTTTTATTATTATTTTTAATAGAATTACAACGTCCTGAAAACGCGTCTCGCACCAAGTCGCAATCAATGCACCCAAGGTTGTTGACACATTTTGACTCCGTTGAGATTTGGATTTGGGTCGCATAAATGCGCACCCGAGATTAGGGATGTAATATTATTAAAATCGTGCCTAAAGAAACTAACGCGTCCTTAACTTTGCGAGGGCCATGGAAAATTTTAACTAATGGCATACCCCGATTTCTAAAGAGTTAAAAATGATTAAGTGAGGGCCATGAGTTATGGAAATGGATTTGTGAAAGGAAGTAAATTAGTTAAGGGAGTAAATGGGTCAACATGTACGAATACTCTATAGCCCATTAGATTAATGGCCCAATATACTAAGTCCAAATTCCATTATATCCAAATTATTATCACAATTCAGAGAACAAAGCATGCTTATAGCCAGCAATCGGAGAACTTTTCAAATGAATTGGAAGGATAAGAATGCCAGAGATGATACAATTATTCTACTAAGGAAAGAACTGGATTTCCTCTTGAATGCTTAAAAGGAGTGCAAGCTAAAATGGCCAAATTATGCGTTGAGAAAGAAACATTGCAGTCATCTAAGCAAAAGAGTAGACAGAGCATTGGAGATTTTGTGACTGCATTAACGTCTCTACAGACCTATATGGATGAGTTTGAATGTGAGCTTGAATTTAAAGAGGAGTTAGTGGATGATAAATTACAGAGAATAGAAGATGTTGTCCTGCAGCTCGTGGTATGAGCAAAAACAAAAAAAAATACTTGAAGCAGAACTTTGTATGCTATCACAGAAGAACAACTAAAACATCCATCCAGCTGCTTAATTGATTTAACCAACGATTTTCAACTTCACCTCTCCAAGGAATAAACCAACAGAATATTGTAAAAATGAACAAAACCAAATATGATAACAACTAAAATCACGCTGACATACAATAGGCATAAGCCAATCAACATAAACACCAAACTATAACAAGTAAAAAGAAAAGCTAGCAGAACTAAAGAAATGGAGGAAACGGACCTTTCAAAACTGTCAACATATCAAAAAGCTCTTCAGCTAGTTTAGTAAGAAGATCAAGCCGATGACACCATACCCGAACAAACCCGTTAACTGAAGACCAAGCCAGAAAACTCGACCTCGACGGACCTTCAAACTCGAAC
The DNA here is from genome assembly GCA_026770625.1 of Nicotiana glauca. Taxonomy (NCBI): domain Eukaryota; kingdom Viridiplantae; phylum Streptophyta; class Magnoliopsida; order Solanales; family Solanaceae; genus Nicotiana; species Nicotiana glauca. Next base: position 5,827 of record MU698880.1, on the reverse strand, counting down.
GTTTCCGGTGATTTTAGGACGGTTTGGGACTGATTTTCGAGGTTGTTATTGTCACGGTTAGCATCTGTTTTATTTCCGCACTCTTGGGTGAATTTTCAGGTGGAAAAGGGCTATTGAAGGGTGGTTTTGGGGTTCATTTTCGCTGGTTACAGGTGCTAAATTTGCTGTATTTTTGCAGCAGCTTTGGAGATGGATATTGGTGTTGATGGAGATGGATTTTTGGGCAGATTTTGGAGGTGTTTCAGCTAGGTTTGGACTGGCCTTCAAAGGCACTACGTTGCTGGGTTTGGGATGGATTTCAACTGTTTTGGTGGCTATTTTCAGGTGGAGTTTTAGGGACTATTTTGAGGGAATTTCGTGGCTAGAATGTGCTTTAATGGCTGTTTTTCAGCAGTGTTTTGACTGTGTTTTTGGCTAGGATTTGCACTGTTTTGAGGTTGTTTTGTTCAGTTGCATTTTTTTTAATTTGGGTGAGTTTTCATGGCTATTTTAATGGAGGAAAAAATGTGATTTATGGGTGGTGTGTTGTGTGATACTATAACTTGTGTGAGGAAGTAGTGTTAGGAGAGGAGGAAGTGGGAACGTGAGGAGTGGAGGGTTTTGGGGAAAAGGGAATAAAGTAAGGGGGACAAAGGGGAGTGCGGGACAAAAGAGAATGGGGTGGGGACAAGAGAAAGTGGGAAAATGGGTGAATGAGATATTAGTGAGATAAAATTTCAAATATGGTCAAAAATTAGGTGTTAACAATATCTAGTACACAGTGCAAAGAAATAGCATGGATGTCAATGATATGAGAGTGCTAAATGTCATGCCACGTAGTACAAAAAGGAATCAATGCGTGAATGCAATGCAATGCACATGACCGCTGCGGCGTACAACCCGATCCATTTGGGTACGCGCGCTCACTGTGGGGGTTCAGACTCCGGAGGGGCTCCTACAACCCAAGCGCACTATCATCGTAGTATTCGCTGCAACGTGCAGCCCAATCCACACTCAGTCTAGATATATGCATATAAGCCACACAGGCACAGTCAATTTATCATTTTCAGTTCCAATTATTAGGAATTTTTGCTTAAGTGTTTAGGCCTTTAGTAATTTACTAATCATCTCGAGACATTGTTTAACTCGGGACTGATATCATGAAAACATGTTAAGCATCATAGAAACAATGATAATAATTCCTAAGGGATCCAAATAATCGGCACGAAGCCCAAAACATGACAATCAGCCCAAATAATAATAGTATCAAGTAGGTTTCAGTCAATCACGCAGTAAAATTTACAACCGAGACGGACCAAGTCACAATTTCCAATGGTGCTCTACCCCATGCTCATACCTGGCATGCAAGTCACCACAATACATCACTATGATGTGCAAATCCGGGGTTTCAAACCCTCAGGATATCATTTACAAGTATTACTCACCTCGAACCGGTGAAATCTCTAGCTCGTGACGCCTTTGCCCCTCAATTCGGCCTCTACGCGCATCAAATCTAAGCAAAATCAGAACGAATGCATTACAATATGCTAAGGGAACAATACCCAATCGAAAATAATCGAAAAATATCAAAAATCTCGAAACTAGCAAAACCCGAGCCTCGGGCCCACTTCTCAAAAAATTACAAAACTCACATTAACGAATTCTTCGTCTTGCCACGAGTCCGTACATACCAAGAACTCCCAAATCCGAGCTCAAATGACCTATCAAATTCCAATTTGAAATATTAAAACTCAAGCCCTAGCTTTACCCCCTTTTTAATGAATTTCAACCAATTTCCATGATAATTCTAGAATAAAGTTAAATAATTTGGCCAAGGAACTTACCTCCAATCATTAACCCTTGAATCCCTCTTCAAAATCGCCTCCAAGCTCTCAAAAATCGCTCCATAATGGAGGAAAAATGACATAAGCTCGCGGATGAATTATTGATATAAACCCTTCCGCCACAGTGATTTTTCGCTTCTGCGCTTTAATTACCGCTTTTGCGGTCACCGCTTTTGCGGTCACCGCTTTTGCGGTTCCCCAACCGCTTCTGCGGTTTCTTCCAAAAATGCCCAGACCGCTTCTGCGGTCAAAAATCGCATCTGCGATGCCCGCTTTTGCGGAAACCCCTCCGCTTCTACGGAAATTGCCCAGGCCCCTTAGAACCGCTTTTGCGACCACCAAGTCGCATCTGCGGAACCGCTTCTGCGGCTCCTTTTCCGCAGATGCGGAAATACCAGAAGCCATAAAAAAACCAGACCTGCAACATGCTTCAAAATTCCCGTTTAACCACCCGAAATCTCACCGAGGCCCCCGGGGCCTCAACCAAAAGTACAAACATGATCTAATACCCTATACAAACTTGCTCGATTCATCAAAACACTATCGTTAACATCNACCAAACGATGTCCGAATGACCTGAAAATTTGCAGACATATCCAAAATCACCTAACGAAGCTACTGAAACTCTCGGAAATTCCATTCCGACCCTCGGATCAAAATCTCGCCTATCAACCAGAGTTCGCCAAAATTCAAACTTCGCCAATTCAAGCCTAATTCTATACCGAGCCTCCAAAATCAATTCCGAACGCACTCCTACGTCACAAATCATCCCCCGAAGCTTACCAAATCATCGGAATTCACATCCGAGCCTTCTAACTATATAGTCAACTTCCGGTTGACTTTTCCAAAACAAGCTTCCTTCTAAGAGGCTAAGTGCCTCATTTCCAACTAAAACCAACTCAATTCTATCCGATTCATTCAAATACTGATATTTAATCATAGAACAACATAATATGGGGAAAACATGGCGGTAACTCACATGACAACGGGCTGGGTCATCACATCCCCCCTAACTTAAACAAACGCTCGTCCTCGAGCGTACCCAGAGTTGTCCTAGAAGCCAACCAATAGCTAAATGACCTTACCAAGCATATACCCGGGGTGATCCCTCGTCACCCTATCTTA
>MDKF010626082.1:0-19693 GCA_026770625.1 Nicotiana glauca | reverse complement strand
ATAGTAGTTTCATTTCTTTTGTTTCGGTTGTATAGACATTTCTGGATGATAGAGCCATAGTTTATGTCCTTTAGCGTGTGTTGCCCGTGGGTTTTTGGGTCTTGGAGGTTACCTCAGTATTGGTATTAAAGTGTATGTGCCAGGCGGCAATTGTATACATTGTTCCTATTATTTAGTTTTGATTATAAATTTGGCGATTGTTATTACTTCCGCAAGGTGTTAGGCTTACCTGGTCGCGAAGACTAGGTGCCGTCATGACGTGTTCACAATTGGTGAACTAGGGTCGTGACACCCAATTATCCTTAGCTTATTCTGAAATTACCAAATGACCATCAACTGACCCTGCCCCCATAGTTAACTAAAATCCATATTATTCAGCTATAACCAATCTCTAATAGAACCTCTAAGAATCAAGGCTAAAAATTATTCTACTAAAATCGAAGAACAAATAACAGGAAATCCAATCTAATTTCTAACTAATAAAACTAGAACTTAACAAAATCTAACTATCACTAAACAGGATCACTACAACGAGTTAAAACAAATGAGAACACATTCAATTTGAAGCAAAACTTAAACCTAACGGGATCATCATGAAAAGAGTTTAAGCAAAAAACTCAAACTATAAAAAAAAACAGGGCAGAATGTTTGCTACTGAGCCATGAACTATTGGACTAAACGGAGCTAAAGAACTAAGACACACGAATTAAAACTGGGTTTAACCTTAATTAGCATCAACAATTAAAGGACAAAAGGAGAAAACATAGAATTTAAAAATGAAAGTAAAAACCAATGAATAAAATTGTGGAAAAAAACAAGCACAAATCACACAAGTAAAACCACACAAAGCTAAAACGAAATTAAACAAAAACTAATCATAGAAACTCACTGATTCGACTTCAAAATTCAGGCTAACTCTCAAAGTTCAAATCCGGCCATCTCTGGTGAGACTTGAGTGTTATTGACGCTGAATTCCTCATGAGGGAGATGAGAGAATCACTTGGTGTCAATTTGGCAAAATTTGAAAAAACTAGGGTTTTGGTCCGAAATTAGATTTAATATTCGAACAATTCTGGTGAGATTTGAGGGACGGGGTTTGGGGGATTTGATAGAGGAGATCAAGGCAGTTCCATGGTGTAAGTTTGGTTGAGTTTGGAGAACTTCGAGTCTTGGCCGGAATTCTTTGGTCCGATATTCGACGGGCTGGGATGGGATTTGAGGGAAACAGATTATGGATTTGTAACGGGGAGGAGAAAAGGAATAAGGGGTGTAACTTTGGACGGAAATGGAGGCCGGCCGCCACCTTGAGGCGATTTCTGGCGGCAGAGCATGGCGGGGCACATCGGCGTTATAGATATTTTGGGGTGAAATGAGAGAGACAACACGGGAGGGGGGGGGGGTAATATGACCATTATATATTTATGACTCCCAAGTTACTGGCCATTGATCTAATCATCCTCGACGGCCAAGATCTTCCCCGATGAAACGGGGTCGTTTTGGTCACACTAGGAGACGGACCGGGTAGGGCGAATTGGGCCATGGACTGAGGGCGATTTTTTGGTTTGGGCCAGGCGGAATTAATTGAAATAGCCCAATTCGAGTCAAAACATCCCCTTCCTTAATGGTTTTCTTTTCATTTTCATTTTTTCTTTTTGTTTCATTTTGTATTTATTTTTTGATTTTTATTAAATGCTAAATTAAAAACCAAAAACCAAATTGACCCTACAATTATATTTCTTAATTTCCAATTACACTAACTCCTAATTTAAATGCAAACTAAGACAAATTAATTATAAATGCAAAAAAGAACCATTTTTGCTATTTTCTTTATATTTTGTTTTAAAAACAACTTAACTACTAATTAATCCTAAAATATGAAATTAAATCCTAAACGCAAATGTCGAGTGTATTATTTTTATATAAATTAAAATGCGCAAATAAAATGCAAAAAATTAACATAAAATGTCGCAAAAATCCACAAAAATGCAAAATAATGAAAGAAATTATTTTGTTTGAATTTTGGGAATAATTCATATAGGGCAAAAATCACGTGCTCACAGCTGCCCCTCTTTGCCCGGAAACACGAAGAGTTTTTGTGCAAAGATAAGTGAGCGGAAATGAGCGATTTTTTCCATTTTGAATATTCCGTGTGAAGCATTTTTGAAAACCTTCTGACCGAACCCTGCTTCAAAGTTTGCCTACATATCCTTGGCTAAAAAGGAATCAGGTCAGTGTAGTTCGGGAAGGTTTGGTAGCTGGGAGTACCAGGAGCTGTGATTTCACTGCTTTTGCTGCTGCTACTACTTGCTGACCCCCTTATTACTATGCGTGAAAATAAAAAGAAGTTCGCCTAAGCTATGATCTATGAAGTACAAAAGGTCCTATATATGTCTTCAAACTTGCTCTTGCAGCCCTGAACTTGTATCCTCCCGATGGGATTCTGACGTTGTTGTCTTGCATTGTGATCGGAGAAGTTTTGCTATTCCTTTGAGTGATGCTTGACTACTGAAATGTATGCCTCTATTCTTCAGGCAGGCTCCTGATTGCTGATACTTGAAAAGTATTCCCTTGTTCTCCAGGTGGGCTCGTGATTGCAGAACTTTGAAATGTATTCCCTTGTTCTCCAGGTGGGCTCTTGATTGCTGAACTTGAAAAGTATTCCCTTGTTCTGTAGGTGGGCTCCTGACTTCAACAAAATAGACAAACAAAGAAAATTTTCTGCCCCAGTTTGATGGCTGGGCACATCATGTTATCAAGTGTTAAAAATTGAAAGCCAAAATTTGAATTGTACTTCCCTTATTTTCCAGGTGGGCGCCTGATTGCTCAACTTGAAATGTATTCCCTTATTCTTCAGGTGGGCGCCTGACTTCTGAACTTGAAATGTATTCCATCGTTCTCTAGGTGGGCGCCTGACTGCTGAACTTGAATTGTATTCCCTTATTTTCCAGGTGGGCGCCTAACTTAAACAAAATACATAAACAAAGAAAATTTTCTGTCCCAGTTTGATGACTGGGCGCGTTACGTTACCAAATATTAAAAACTTGAAAGATAAAATTCGCATTGTACTTCCCTTGTTATCCAGGTGGGTGCCTGACTGCTGAGCTTGAAATGTATTCCCTTGTTCTCCAGGTGGGCGCCTGACTGCTGAACTTGAAATGTATTCCCTTGTTCTTCTGGCGGGCGCCTGACTTCTGAACTTAAAAAGTATTCCCTTGTTCTCCAGGTGGGCGCCTGACTGCTGAACTTGAAATGTATTCCCTTGTTTTCCAGGTATGCGCATGATTGCAAAACATCAAACAAAGAAAATTTCTTGCCCCTGTTTCAATCAAAGAAAGATTTTGTTAATACAAAATGGTGGTTAGTTGCTGGCATTCTTGATGGGTGGGTCCCTGCTGCTGGGCTCTATTCCGACTTGCTTCCCTGGACTTGCCTTGAACCTCCTCGACTTCCTGACCGACTTTCAACCCCCTACTTTGATGACCCAAGCGTTCTATCCCGTATTGTTGTTTTTGTGTTTCTGACCCCTCTATCTGAAACTTCGCTTCTCCCTCCACAATTATCTGATTAATCCACCGATAAAACTTCTAGTGTTCCTTCATGTCTTACTTTTTCTTTTGCCATCTTTGATATATTCTGGCCCTGTTGTGCTTTGCAACTGGGAAACTGGTAGTTAGCCTTGACATTCCTCCCTTTTTATTTCGAACGGAACTGACACTGAAACATCATACAGACAGACGTCAAAGGAATGAAATGCAATGACCTCGAGGGATAAGGATAGAGAGAATCCGAAAATAGAAGATTTGTAATGAAGAAGGAAGATAAGATGACTTATCTGAGTGGAACGGCTGGTACCGTTGATCATGCCATGCATTTTGGATCAACCGGCCCAGTCTGTCCAACCAATGACCTTTCAATTGCCACATTTGTTGTTCCGGACTTTCATAACCTGATTTTTCACCCAAACCCAAACCTTTCTTGTAACGACCCGACTAGTCGTTTTGTATTTTTGAAAAACCTTTCCCCTAAATAATACTTTACGCACTTGTTTTAGCTAATTTATGACTTGCAGGGACGGGTGGTTCGGAAGTTAAAAAAGTCTGAGCGAGATTAAGCCTAGTTGCTTCTTTAAGTTCCTTTAAAAAGGCCAAGTTTGACTTCGGTCAACAGTTTGAGGAAACGGACCCAGAATCGTGATTTGAAAATTTCTCAGGGTCCGCTGAAAAATATAGGACCTGGGCGTATGCCCGGAATCGAATTCCGAGGTCCCTAGCCCAAGTAATGAATTTTTATGTAAAATTGTTCAGTTTAAGTTTCAAGGAATTAAATAAAGTAAGAAATCATTGTTTTCATAGGTATCGTTTTTGGATTTTGATTCCAAAACTTGGTACAAGTCCGAAATATCAGTTAAGACCCGCCGGTAAAATTTGATGTCAATCCGAGTAGTTTAAGGGAGTTTTGACCCGTTGAAAGGAAATTAAGAACTTGAAGTTCATTAAGTTGATTCAATTGGTTTTGGGGTTCGACTCCTTGATTTAAATTTGTTTTGGGTGTTTCGAGGGTCCGACTAGGTCCGCCTCGTGATTTCAGACTTGTCGGTATGTTCGGGCAGGGCTCGGGAGCCCTGAGCGTCAAATGGTCGAGGTTCGAGCAAAGTTGAAACTTAGAGAAAAACCAACTTTGCTGCTTCTGTCATAACTGCTTCTGCGGCTCTTGGAGCATAGAAGTGAGACCGCAGAAGTAGTCGTTTGATCATAGAAGCGGTGCGGGGCAACTCAGGGAAAATCGCAGAAGCGATTTCTAGATCGTAGAAGCGGTCTCGCATAGGCGGCTTCTGGACCGCAGAAACGGTACTTCCAATCTGGGCCAGGACCGCAAAAGCGGCCCTTTTTCTGCAGGAGCGGATTCCGTAGAAACAAAAATTCGTCCGCTGAAGCGAAAATCGCCGGGACAGTGGAGTTCATTAAATACGAACCCAAGCCCATTTCCTTCATTTCTCATTATACATTTGGGCAATTTTGGTGATTCCAAAGGGGGCATTTAAACATAACATCACAAGGTAAGTAATCCCCACTCATTCTTGGCTTAAATACATGAATATTAGATAGATTTAACACTAATAATTAAGTTAAAAAAATTTTAGGAGTTAGGGCTAGACCTAGGGTTTTCATGAAATTAAGATTTAGCCACACGATTAGCTATGTAATGAACTAGAAATCACATATTAGTGATCCTTAAGTTATAGAGAATAATTTTCTTCGAAAACTCTTGGGATCCGGGCACGTGGGCCTGGGGTTTGAATTTAGGAGATTTATGGGAAAGGTTGGGAAATCACATAAATAGTTAGAATTCAACCTTGTAAGCCCTTATTGACTAATCCTATATTGTTTAACTAGTTCGTGCGCTTTCGGCTTCGCTTTGAGGTTTCGGGCTTGTTCTTGATAGTTGGAAGTGCGCTTCGGAGCGAGGTGAGTCTCCTTTCTAACCTCGTGATGGGGAATTGTCCCTGTAGGACTAATAAATGATAAATTGCTATTACATGCGGTGGCTACGTACGTATTAGGTGACGAGAGTCCCTGCGTAGCTACTATGATATTAAATGTTTGGGTAGTTTAGGACCCACATCATGCCTAATGTGAGATATCCATTATTTGAATTATCAAAATGATCTTTTATGATATGTTAAGAGACTAGAGAAGAACGAAAAGTGATCATACGAATATTGTTGAACCTTGTAAGGATTTCCTTGTGTACAAATGATGCCTTTGTGTGCATTCTTGATGTTTTAATTGATATTTGTGGATAGGGCCGATCGACTCGGTGAAATAGATGCATCTATGGTACGGGCCGCTCGACCCTCGGCAGTGCACAATTTATATTCTATTAGAGCGGGTCGTCGACCTCGGCATTGTTGCGCATGATATATATATACATACATGTATGCTCGGGCTTAGACCTTTCATGATTTATTGCTAATTATTGTAAAAGAGGAAAAATGATAAAGGAAAAATGTAATTAGGAGCATGATTATGACTTCCATGATAACTGTTGTATAAATTAACTATTTATGCTCTAAATTGCACATCATTATTGTAATATTATCTTGACCTAGTGGGTATCAAGTCGACCTCTCGTATCTACCTCTTTGATATAAGGCGGGATACTCACTAGGTACATATTGTTTATGTACTCAGGCTATGCTTATGTACTTAAATGTACAGGTAGAGGACGAGGGTGCCCTAGAGCCATTCCAGTCATACCACCAGTAGACCCAGTGGGGGATCCCATTATTGAGGAGCAGAGTTAGGTACCTACAGCTGAGCCTACCCCGACAGATTTCATGATAGCACCGAGATTTCAGGAGGTCATGGGCCGCATGCTTCGGTTCATAGACACTATGACTTAGGCTAGTTTATTTCCTGCGGATCCAGCTACTTCACAGGCAGGAGGGGGAGCACAGACCCCTAATGCCTAGGCCCCAGGTCATACATCCACAGTTTATCAGAACCCGGGTGTACTACCCGCAGATGGGGTTCAACCAGTTGCTGCAGTGGCACCCCAGCCCAGGCCAGCTGTGGATGGCGATCCACAAAAGCTATTGGATAGATGGATCAGGTTATGCCCTCCAGTCTTCGGGAGTAAGCGTCATGAGGATGCCCAGGATTTTATTGACAGGTGCAGGGATAGACTGCACAACATAAGGATACTCGAGTCATATGGAGTTGACTTCACCACTTTCCAATTGGAGGGCAGGGCCCGCAGATGGTGGTAGTCCTATGCTCTTAGCAGGCCAGCAGGTTCTCCTCCCCTCACTTGGGGTCAGTTCACCCAGTCATTTCTTGATCGGTACATTCCACCCTCTGAGATGGATGGGCTACGTCTTCAGTTTGAGCATTTACAGCAGGGTTAGATGTTACTAACCGATTATGAGGTGAGATTCTCTAAGTTGTCTCGCCATGCACTTATGATACTTCCCATAGAGGCAGCGAGGATACATCAATTTGCTGCGGGATTACATCCCACTATTCGGAACAATATGGCTCGAGAGGTGGAGATAGGCATAGGTTATCAGCTTACACTTGAGATTGCTCGTAGGATTGAGGGTTACCGTCAGAGGGGTTTTGAGCAGATGCAGTAGGAGAAGAGGGCCAGATTATATGGAGAGTTTAGAAGCGCCCCAGCTAGGGGTAGAGGTCACTCCGGGAGGGGTCAGCCTAGTAGGCCCCTAGTTTCAGCACCACCACCTGCTCGGAGTGCTCCAGCGCGCTCTTATTTTAGCACCATGCCAGAGAGTTCTTATCGCCCACCAACCGTTCAGGGTTCTTCCAGTGGGTATCCAGGTCCTTCAGATTCTTCGGGTTCTTATCTCAGTGCTATGCCGGAGAGTTCATACCACCCGCCGGCCATTCAAGCTTCGTCTAGTGGATATTTTGGTTTTCAGAGTCAGCCATCTGGGCAGCAGGTCGCCGCACCACGTTGTTTTGAGTCCAGAGACCCAGGTCATATCAGGAGGTACTGCCGCAGGCTTCGGGGCAAGGCTATACAGCAGGGATATCAGCCCATGGTTCCAGTACCAGCGGCCCAGCCACCTAGAGGTGGAGGACAGACCGGTAGAGGTCGTCCTATAGGTGGAGGCGAGACAGGGAGAGGTCAGCCAGATGCTTCTCTGTCGGGCGGAGGCCAGGGAGCCGGCGCTCCAGCCAGATTCTATGCTCTCCCGGCCAGGCCAGATGCATTAGCCTCAGATGCCGTTATCGCAGGAATTATTTCAGTCAGTGGTAGGGGCACTTCGATATTATTTGATCCAGGATCTACTTATTCCTATGTGTCCTCTCTGTTTGCTCGTTTTCTTGTTACTTCTCCTGAGTTCTTGGGTGTTCCTGTTCATGTGTCCACTCCTGTGGGTGATTGTGTGGTTGTGGATCGGGTCTACGGGTCCTGCGTGATTACTTTCTGTGGTTATGAGACTAGAGCAGACCTTTTGTTGCTTGATATGCTTGATTTTGAGGTCATTTTAGGCATGGATTGGTTATCCCCATATCACGCCATCCTTGATTGTCATGCCAAGACTATTTCTCTAGCTATGCCAGGATTGCCGAAATTAGAGTGGAAGGGTTCCACTGCTGATACGCCTAGCAGAGTTATTTCTTTCTTGAAGGCTCAGCGCATGGTTGAGAAAGGGTGTTTGGATTATTTAGCTTATGTTCGAGACACCACTGCAGAGTCTCCGACGATTGATTTAGTGCCAATGGTCCTAGAGTTCGCTGATGTTTTCCCTTCTAATCTTCCGGGCATGCCTCCGGATCGTGATATTGATTTCTATGTTGACTTGGCTCCAGGCACTCAGCCTATATCTATCCCACCGTACCGGATGGCTCCTAAGCAGCTGAAGGAGATGAAGGAGCAGTTGGAGGAGTTGCTAGCAAAGGGGTTTGTTAGGCCCAGTGTATCGCCTTGGGGTGCACCGGTGTTATTCGTGAAGAAGAAGGATGGGACTATGCGGATGTGCATTGATTACCGCCAGTTGAACAAAGTCACCATCAAGAACAAGTATCCATGCCCCCGTATTGATGATTTGTTCGATCAGTTGCAGGGTGCTATGGTGTTCTCCAAGATCCACTTGAGGTTAAGATATTATCAGCTGAAGATTCAGGATTCAGATGTTCCGAAAACTGCATTCAGGACTAGGTATGGCCACTATGAGTTCCTGGTGATGTCCTTTGGCTTGACTAATGCTCCAGTGGCATTTATGTATTTGATGAACAGGGTGTTCAGGCCTTATATTGATTCTTTTTTCATCGTTTTCATTGACGACATCTTGATATACTCACGTAGCTTGGGGGAGCACGAGCAGCATTTGAGAGTAGTGCTTCAGATCTTGCGAGAACAACAGCTTTATGCTAAGTTCTCCAAGTGTGAGTTTTGGCTAGAGTCAGTAGCATTCTTGGGGCATATAGTGTTAGGAGTGGGTATTAAGGTGGATACCAAGAAGGTTAAGGCAGTTCAGAGTTGGCCACATCCTACTTCAATGACCGAGATCAGGAGCTTCTTGGGGTTAGCAGGCTATTACCGCCGATTTGTGCAGGGCTTTTCATCTATTGCATCACCTCTGACCAGGTTGACCCAAAAGGGTGCCCCGTTCTATTGCTCAGATGATTGTGGGGAGAGCTTCCAGAAGCTTAAGACGGCTTTGACTACGGCACCAGTTCTTGTATTGCCTTCCGGTTTAGGGATGTATACAGTGTATTGCGATGCTTCTCGAGTCGGCTTGGGATGTGTAATGATACAGGAGGGGTGAGTTATTGTGTATGTTTCACGTCAGCTGAAGGTTCATGAGAAAAATTACCCTGTGCACGATCTAGAGTTGGTGGCGATCGTTCATGCTCTTAAGATATGGAGGCATTATTTATATGGGGTGTCATGTGAGGTTTATACAGACCATCGCATCTTGCAGCACTTATTCAGGCAAAAGGGATCTTAATTTGAGATAGCGCAGGTGGCTTGATTTACTAAAGGATTATGACATTACCATCCTTTATCATCCCGGTAAGGCGAATGTGGTCGCGGAAGCCTTGAGCAGGAAGGCGGAGAGTATGGGTAGCTTGGCATTCATTCCTGCTGTGATGAGACCATTAGCTTTGGACATTCAATCCCTAGCTAACAGACTTGTGAGATTGGACATTTCGGAGCCCGGCTGAGTTCTAGCATGTGTGGTTGCTTAGTCTTCGTTATTAGGGAAGATTAAGGCCCGACAGTTCGATGATCCGCATTTGGAGGTCCTCAGAGAGACGGTACTTCAGGGAGGTGCCAAGGAGATTTCTATTGGCGAGGATGGTGTGTTACGGCTTCAGGGCCGTGTATGTGTTCCTAATGTTGATGGCTTAAGGGAGAGGATTCTAGATGAGGCCCACAGTTCGAGGTACTCCATTCATCCGGGTGCCACGAAGATGTATCGTGACTTGAGGCAACATTACTGGTGGCGGAGGATGAAGAAGGACATTGCGGAGTATGCAGCTAAATGTTTGAATTGCTAGCAGGTCAAGCATGAGCACCAGAAGCCAGGTGGCCTACTTCAACGGATGCCCATTCCGGAATGGAAGTGGGAGTGCATCACTATGGATTTCGTGGTGGGGTTGCCGCAGACTTAGAGGAAGGTTGATTCAGTGTGGGTTATTGTGGATAGATTGACCAAGTCCGCCAATTTTATTCTAGTGGCGACTACTTATACGGCAGAGAGGTATGCTCAGATTTACATTCGGGAGATAGTGAAGTTGCACGGTGTGCCGGTCTCCATCATATCAGACAGAGGCCCTCAGTTCACTTCCTATTTTTGGAGAGCTGTTCAGAGTGAGTTGGGGACCTGCGTAGAGCTTAGCACGACATTCCATCCTCAGACCGACGAGCAGTCGGAGCGGACAGTTGAGATTTTAGAGGATATGCTTAGAGCATACGTGATTGACTTTAGAGGGCAGTGGGATGAATTCTTACCCTTGGCGGACTTTGCATATAATAACAGCTATTAGTCCAGCATAGAGATGGCCCCGTATGAGGCCTTATATGGTCGGTGTTACCGTTTTCCGATCGGGTGGTTTGAGCCTAGTGAGGCTAGGCTTCTTGGTACAGACTTGGTTCAGGATGCCTTGGATAAGGTAAAGTAGATTCAGGAGAGACTCCGCACAGCTCAGTCCAGGCAGAAGAGTTACACAGATCAGAAGGCGCGTGATGTATCATTTATGGTTGGCGAGAAGGTCCTCTTGAAGGTTTCGCCCATGAAGGGCATTATGAGATTCGAAAAGAAGGGCAAGTTGAGCCCAAGGTTTATTGGCCCCTTTGAGGTGTTGAGGCGAGTTGGGGAGGTTGCCTATGAGCTTGCTTTACCTCCCAGTTTATCAAGAATTCATCCAGTCTTGCATGTGTCGATGCTCTGGAAGTATCATGCCGACTATTCGCATGTATTGGATTTCAGTACCATTTGGTTAGATGAGAGCTTGGGCTACGAGGAGGAGCCAGTTGCCATTTTTGATAGACAAGACTGCCAGTTGAGGTCTAAGAAGATTTCTGCGGTAAGAATCCAGTGGAGGGGCCAAATAGTCGAGGAGGCGACCTGGGAGTCCGAGGAGGACATGCGGAGCCGATATCCCCTCTTATTCAGCAGTCCAGGTACTTTTCTATGTCCGTTCGAGGACGAACATTTGTTCAAGAGGTGAAGGATGTAACAAGCCGACTGGTCGTTTTGCATTTTCGAACCCCTTTCCCCTAAATAGTACTTTCTGCACTTGCTTTAGCTAATTTATGACTTGCGGGGATGGGTGGTTCAGAAGTTAGAAGAGTCTGAGCGAGATTAAGCCTAGTTGCTTCTTTAAGTTCTTTTAAAAAGGACAAGTTTGACTTCGGTCAACACTTTGAGGAAACAAACCCAGAATCATGATTTGACAATTTTTTAGGGTCTGCGGAAAAATATGGGACCTGGGTGCATGCCCGGAATCGAATTCCGAGGTCCCTAGCCCGAGTAATGAATTATTTTGTAAAATTGTTGAGTTTAAGTTTCAAAGAATTAAATAAACTAAGAAATCATTGTTTTCATAGGTATCTGGTTCGGATTTCGATTCCGAAACTTGGTACAAGTCCGAAATATTAGTTAAGTCCCGCCCGTGAAATTTGGTGTCAATCCGAGTAGTTCAAGGGCGTTTTGACCCGTTGAAAGGAAATTAAGAACATGAAGTTCATTAAGTTGATTAAATTGGTTTTGGGGTTCGACTCCTTGATTTAGCGTTGTTTTGGGTGTTTCGAGGGTCCGACTAGGTCCGCCTCATGATTTTAGACTTGTCGGTATGTTCGGGCGGGGCTCGGGAGCCCCGAGTGTCAAATGGTCGAGGTTCGAGCAAAGTTGAAACTTAGAGAAAAACCAACTTTGCTGCTTATGCCATAACCGCTTATGCGGCTCTTGGACTGCAAAAGCGGTCATTTGATCGCAGAAGCGGTGTGGGGCAGCTCAGGGAAAATCGCAGAAGCGATTTCTAGATCGAAGAAACGGTCTCGCATAGGCGGCTTCTGGACCGCAGAAGTGGTACTTCCAATCTGGGCCAGCACAACAGAAGCAGCCCTTTTTCCGCAAGAGCGGATTCTGTAGAAGTGGAAATTCGTCCGCTGAAGCGAAAATCGCTGGGAGAGTGGAGTTCATGAAATACGAACCCAACCTTCTTTCCTTTATTTCTCATTATACATTTGGGCGATTTTGGTGATTCCAAAGGGGGTTTTCAACATAACATCACAAGGTAAGTAATCCCCACTCATTTTTGGCTTAAATACATGAATATTAGATAGATTTAACACTAATAATTAAGTAAAAAAAATCAAAGGGGTTAGGGATAGACCTAGGGTTTTCATGAAATTAAGATTTAACCACACGATTAGCTATGTAATAAACTAGAAATCACATATTAGTGATCCTTCGGTTATAAAGAATAATTTTCTTCGAAAAATCTCGGGATCCGGGCACGTGGGCCCGGGGTTGGAATTTAGGAGATTTATGGGAAAGGTTGGGAAATCACTTAAATAGTTAGAATTCAACCTTGTAAGCCCTTATTGACTAATCCCTATATTGTTTAACTAGTTCATGCGCTTTCGGCTTCGCTTTGAGGTTTCGGGCTTGCTCTTGATAGTTGGAAGTGCGCTTCGGAGCGAGGTGAGTCTCCTTTATAACCTCGTGATGGGGAATTGTCCCTGTAAGACTAATACATGATAAATTGCTATTACATGCGGGGTCTATGTACGTGCTAGGTGACGAGAGTCCGTGCGTAGCTACTATGATATTAAATGTTTGGGTAGTTTAGGACCCACATCATGCCTAATGTGAGATATCCATTATTTGAATTATCAAAATTATCTTTTATGATATGATAAGAGACTAGAGAAGAATGAAAAGTGATCATACGAATATTGTTGAACCTTGTAAGGATTTCCTTGTGTATAAATGATGCCTTTGTGTGCATTCTTGATGTTTTAATTGATATTTGTGGATCGGGACGATCGCCTCGGTGAAATAGATGCATCTATGGTACGGCCGCTCGACCCTCGGCAGTGCACAATTTATATTCTGTTGGAGCGGGCCGTCGACCTCTGCATTGTTGTGCATCATATATATATATACATGCATGTATGCTCGGGCTTAGACCTTTCATGATTTATTGCTAATTATTGTAAAAGAGGAAAATGATAAAGGAAAAATGTAATTAAGAGCATGATTATGACTTCCATGATAATTGTCGTATAAATGAACTATTTATTCTTTAAATTGTACATCATTATTGTAATATTATCTTGACCTAGTGGGTATCAAGTCGACCTCTCGTCTCTACCTCTTTGAGATTAGGCAGGATACTCACTAGGTGCATATTGTTTATGTACTCATGCTACGTTTCTGTACTTAAATGTACAGGTTCTTAGGGCGATTCATCTAGTTACCGATCGGGCATGCGCCAGTGAGCTGCGGCAGAGGCTTCTACGGTGAACTTCTTCCCCTCCCACGTTGCTCAGCAGTCGGATGGAGTCTTCTTTTGTATTTTGCTGTCTTTCTTTATTTTAGATAGTAGGGTAGAGGTATTTGTATATTCTAGTAGATGCCTGTACTTGTGACACCAGGTCTTGGCACACACTTTAGTAGACTAGTTTTGGGTTGTAATATTATATCCCTATATGGATTACTGTATCGGGTTTCTGAAAACCCCTTTTGGGATGCTTATTCACCTTCTTTAAAGTAGCGATGTTGTTAAACTTAGAAATTTCTTCTGTATTTGGCTTGCCCGGCAAGGTTGTTGGGCGATATCATGACCTGTTATGGAGTTGGGTCGTGACATCGCTCATCTTGCAGTGTTTTGAGCAGCTTTCAACCACTGACTTGTCTCATTTGCCCATCTGAAAACTCACCTTCGCCTTATGGTGCCCGTGAGGGTTTTCATCAATAAGACTCTCTCATTTTGATTTCTCTCAACTCGCTTTGCCTTACGGTGCCCGTGAGGGTTTTTACCAATGAGACTCTCTCGTTTTATATTTCTCTCAACTCACTTCGCCTTATGGTGCCAGTGAGGGTTTTCACCAATAAGACTCTCTCGTTTTGATTTATCTCAACTCCTGTCGCCTTAAGGTGCCCATGAGGGTTTTCACTAATAAGACTCTCTTATTTTCATCATTTTTCTTCTGGTACCGAAGTGTTGCCCCTGACACGAATGACTTTTACTTGCTCGTATTGGCACTTTCTAGAAGACTGATCGGAAGGTATTTCTCTGGACCCAAATGCAGGCTTTTGGATGGGGTTATAAAGAAGGGTATAACAGGCTAGAAACAATTCAACATGGGTTCAAAATTACAACTTTCGGAACCAGATTTTTCACAACAACTACAACTTCTGCCACAGTTTCTTTCTTGGGGGACTCTTGGATTTTATTTTGGTGTGACTGAACCTTAGAGAGAGGCTGCCTACATACCCTTTCGGGATCAAGTCAAATGTAGTTCAGGTCATAAAATTACTTCGTTGTTGCGATCTTCCCTTTCTTCCACTTTTATTTTCTTTCTTTTCATTTCTTTTCCTTTCTTTTTCTTTTCTTCATTTTTCTTTTTTGTTCCCTTTTCTTTTTTTTCTTTTCTTTTCTCTTTTCTTTTTCCCTTTTTTTCCTTTCTTTTAATTTCTCTTTTCTTCTCTTTTCTTTTCTTCTTCTTTTCCTTTTCTTTCCTTTTGGACTGTTTTTCTTGTTTCTCCATTGATTTTCCCTGCTCGGGCTCCCGAGTTGTTATTGATTCCAAAAGAGGGGTACGAAAGAAAATAAATGAGGCTCAAAAGGGGTAACAAAGGATAAAGTATTTGGATAGCAGAACAAAATGCCTTCGTCATTTCAATCTCAAAAATATGCCAAATACAATCAGGTATAATTAAATAAAGAAATCATACATAGTATCGCTTGACTGCATCAGAGTTGATAGCCATTTCTACACATTTTCCTTCCACATCTTCCAGATATAATGCGCCATTGGACAACACTCTGGTTCCAGCAAATGGCCCCTGCCAGTTCGGGGCGAACTTTCCTTTTGCTTCAGTCCAATGAGGTAAGATGCGTCTCAAGACCAATTGCCCTACTTCAAATTTCCCCGAACACACTTTCTTGTTATATGCTCTTGCCATTCTCCGTTGGTACAATTGTTCGCGACACACTGCGGCCAATCTCTTTTCATCAATCAAACTTAGTTGTTCCAAGCGAGCTTTGACCCATTCAACATCTCCAATTTCAACCTCGGCGATAATCCGAAGGGACGGTATTTCGACCTCTGCCGGTATTACCGCCTCAGCACCGTATACCAATGAATATGGAGTCACCCCTACTGAAGTGCAGATAGTAGTGCGATAGCCTAACATTGCGAAAGGTAACTTCTCATGCCATTGCCTGGACCCTTCCACCATTTTTCAAAGTATTTTCTTGATGTTCTTGTTAGCTTCTTCGACCGCTCCATTCGCCTTAGGATGATATGGGGTGGAATTGTAGTACGTGATCTTAAACTGCTGATATGTCTCCGTCATCAGATGACTGTTGAGGTTAGCATCATTGTCCGTGATGATTACCTTCGGGATCCCGAAGCGACAGATGATATTTGAATGCACAAAATTGACCACTGCCTTCTTGGTCACATATTTGAAAGTTTTCGCCTCAACCCACTTAGTGAAATAATCAGTGGCTACTAGAATAAACCTGTTCCCATTTGACGCCGCTGGCTCGATCAGCCCAATGACATCCATTCCCCAAGCAACGCCGCTGGCTCGATCAGTCCAATGACATCCATTCCCCAAGCAACGAAAGGCCATGGTGCCAACATTGTATGCAATTCAAATAGTGGAGAATGAATCAAATCCCCATGTACCTGACATTGATGACATTTGCGCACGAAACTGATGCAATCTTGTTCCATAGTAAGCCAATAATAACCTGCTTGGAGAATCTTCTTTGCTAATACATATCCACTCATATGAGGTCCACAAACTCTTGTATGTACCTCGATCATGATAGCTGAGCCTGTTTAGCATCTATTCATCTTAATAAACCAAGATCTGGAGTTCTTTTGTACAACACTCCTCCACTGAAGAAAAATCCTCTTGCCAAGCGTCGAATCTCTCTCTTTTGATCCCCTGTGGCCTGTGCGGGATATACTCCCATCTTGAGGTATTCTTTGATGTCATGGAACCACGGCTCACCAAGTTCTTCTTCCACCATGTTACAATAGGTATGCTGATCGACCTGAATCTGCAACGGGTCCACATAAGCCTTATCTAGATGATGCAATATTGATACCAAAGTGGCCAAAGCGTGGGCAACTTCATTATGAATCCTTGGACTATGCCTGAAATCTTTTGACTGAAACAGTTGACAAAGTTCATGCAAACACTGCCGGTATGGTATGAGCTTTAAGTCTCGTGTCTCCCATTCCCCCTGAATCTGGTGCAACAGAAGATTCGAGTCACCCATGACCAAGATTTCCTGGACACCCATGTCTATAGCCAACCGCAAACCCAAGAAACACGCCTCTTATTCAGCCATATTATTGGTGCAATAGAAACGATGTTGAGCTGTAACAGGGTAGTGTTTCCCCGTCCCAGAAATAGGCACTTCTCCTATCCCGACGCCTTTTGTGTTGGCAGCCCCATCAAAGAACAGTTTCCACCCTGGCTTCTCGACCTGTTCTAATTCCTCAACATGCATTACCTCTTCATCAGGGAAATATGTCTTCAAAGGTTCATATTTAGTATCAACTGGATTCTCAGCTAGATGATCAGCCACCGCTTGTGCTTTCATTGCAGTCCGGGTCATATAGACAATACCAAATTCCGTAAGCAAGATTTGTCACTTTGCGAGCCTCCCTGTGGGCATGGGCTTATGAAAAATATACTTTAATGGGTCCAACCGAGAGATGAGATAAGTGGTATATGATGACAAGTAATGTTTCAACTTCTGCGCCACCCAGGTTAAGGCACAACACGTCCTCTCAAGCTGAGTGTACTTCACTTCACCTCATAAGATATGAACTTCCTGCTGAGGTAGTAAATCACTTGCTCTTTCTTTCCTGTGATGTCATGCTGCCCCAGTACATAGCCAAACGAGTTATCCAAAACTGTCAGATGAAGAATCAAGGGTGTTCCTGGCTCCGGTGAGACCAAAATACTCCTTAATCTGGTCAAATGCTGCCTGACATTCATCCGTCCATCTGACCACATCATCCTTCTTTAGCAGCTTAAAGATAGGCTCACAAGTCGTTGTGAGCTGGGAAATGAACCTGCTGATATAATTTAACCTGCCAAGCAAAGTCATCACCTCTTTTTTGATCTTTGGCGGTGGTAATTCCTGAATGGCTTTGATCTTGGACAGGTCTAACTCATTACCGCGTCGACTTACCACAAACCCCAACAACTTCCTAGAAGGGACTCCAAATGCACACTTTGCTGGATTAAGTTTGAGGTTGTACCTGCGGTGCCTCTGGAAAAACATCCTCAAGTCCTTGACATGGTTACATTGCTTCCTCGTCTTTATGATCATGTTGTCTACATAGACTTCAATTTCTCAATGTATCATGTTATGGAACATGGTGGTCATTGCCCTCATGTATGTTGCCCCTGCATTCTTCAATCTAAATGGCATGAACCTATAACAATACGTTCCCCAAGGCGTGATGAATGCCGTATTTTCCGCATACTCCTCATCCATCAAAATCTGGTGTTAGCCCGCATAACAATCCACGAAGGAACCAATCTCATGTTTGGCACAATTGTCAATCAGTATGTGGATGTTTGGCAGTGGGAAGTTGTCTTTTGGACTCGCCTTATTGAGATCACGGTAATCAACGCACACTCTGGTCTTTCCATCCTTCTTTGGCACAGGCACAACATTGGCTAACCAAGTGGGATACCGCGTGACCCTGATGACCTTCGCCTCAAACTGCTTGGTGACCTCTTCTTTGATTTTCACACTGATATCTGTTTTAAATTTCCTCAGCTTCTGCTTGACAGGAGGGCATTCTGGGTCGGTGGGCAACCTGTGGACCACCAAATCGGTGCTTAAACTAGGCATATCGTCATATGACCATGCAAAAACATCTTTGTATTCAAACAACACTTTAATTATCTCTTCTCGGAGCTGAGGTTCCAAATGGACACTTATTTTCGTTTTCCGTACATTCTCCTGATCCCCTAAATTGATTGCCTTTATGTCATTCAGATTAGGTTTGGGTTTTTCTTCAAATTGGCTTAATTCTTTACTGATTTCTTCCAAGGCTTCTTCATCATCATATTATACTTCGTCATTACACTCAATTTCTTGTATTATTATTTTGGAGTTAGATTGGTATTCAAGACTAGGCTGAAGATTCCTCATGCATGACACATCAGTGAGACTAGCATAAAAGGGACTGTACAAGAAAGAAAAGAAAGACAAAATAAAGGCTATCAGGAATGAAAAAAGGAACTAAATTGCATTTCATTAAAATCGTAAGATAACAAGGTTTAACTCGTCCAAACGGACGGAACATAGCATCCGAATTACAACCTTGGAAATAACCCAGATTAAACTGAAAGGAAAATTAAAACTAACTACCAAGACTCCCTCCGGGTAGGAAGAGGAGTAGCTTCCCAATTATTAAGCTTTGCATGGGGCCCCACGAACTGCACATATGCCTTGCTTGGACCTTCTCCTGCCTCCAACACATTCACCTCGTCAAACAGCTTCTCAAACCACTCAATCAACTCCTTGTCGGGTTCCACCACTACAGAATTAGGCATTACCGTTGTTGGGCGCTTCTTAGTACCAGGCCAGACAAAGGAACGGGAAAGGCAGGGGATGGGTTTTGGAAGGGTCCATGCTCTATTTTTCATCTTATTAGCTCGCCTTACGTCAGAAGCCTAAACAAAAAGTATCCACGTTTCCAGGAAGAGATACCGGCGGTGTGATTGATGAATATAAAATATTTACCTATTATATATTATTAATATTCTACTATAAATAATATACTTAAATTATATTTCATATTTTAACTCTTTCTAACTATTTTTGCAGAAAAAAAGAAAAAAACAATTATAAATAACAGAAGAAAAAGATAAAATAGTCGATGAAAGTCTGCTACGGCAAACAAATATGAGAAATGGAAGCCTATAATTGATGCTCGGACACGTCCAAGATCACAAGTCCAAAGCTCATATCCTTAGAAGTGTCCAATATCACGTATCCAAGATCATGTCTTCAGACGCGTCCAAGATCACAAGTCCAAGAACATATCTTCAGACGCGTCCAAGATCACAAATCCAATATCATGTCTTCAGACGCGTCCAAGATCATAAGTCTAAGCTCATATCCTCAAACGCGTCCAATATCACGTATCCAAGATCATGTCTTCAGACGCGTCCAAACTCATTCCTTGGACATGTCTAAATCATTTAATGCTTGCAAGATTTGTTATAAATAGAATGCAATTTGGCATCGGAAAGGGGAGAGCGGAAGAAGAAGACTACTTTTATCTAAACTTTGGTTTTAATTTCTTTCTTTAAATATTTTATTTGCTTTAAGTAAGTTTTTGGATTTTCTACGAGTATTGAAAATATTCTAGAATTCCTTTTTATTGTGAGATTTAAATACTCCATAATGGAGTAATCTCTTTTGTTGGGATAGTT
>MU698871.1:110007-136944 GCA_026770625.1 Nicotiana glauca | reverse complement strand
TGCGATCGGAATTGAATTTGGAGGTCCGGTGTAGAATTAGGCTTGAATTGGCGAAGTTTGAATTTTGGCGGGTTTCGGTTGATAGGTGAGATTTTGATCCGAGGGTCGGAATGGAATTCCGAGAGTTGCAGTAGCTCCGTTAGGTGATTTTGGATATGTGTGCAAATTTTCAGGTCATTCGGACATCGTTTGGTTGGGTTATGATCGAAAATGCATTTCGGAAGTTCTTGAAGAACTTAGGCTTTGATTTGGTGAAATTTGATGATTTTGATGTTAACGACAGTCTTTTGATGGTTCGAGCAATCTTAAATGATGCTATGGGTTATGTTGGTGCTTTTGGTTGAGGTCCCGGGGGCCTCGGGGTGATTTTGGATGGCTATCGGGGTGAAATTTGAGTTGAGGAATTGCAGGTATTTTCGCTTCTGCGGAAATGGACTGCAGAAGCGTGAGGAGGGTCGCAAAAGCGGCTTATGTCCTGGTAGGGTAGTTTTGCAGAAGCAGAATCTTTTTCACTTAAGCGATCCCGCAGAAGCGGACAATCGATCGCAGAAGCGATTTTGTCCTGAAGATGAAGTGCAAAAGCGGGAATTGTGTCGCAGAAGTGACTTTGGGACTTTAAGTGAAATTCCGCAGGAGCGGAAATATGACCGCAGAAGTGGTATCAAGGAAGCGGGTGTGGGGACCGCAGAAGCGAAAACCCCTGGAGGCAGAAGGGTTTATATCATTAATTCATCCGCGAGGGTTATGCATTTTTCCTCCATTTTTGAACGTCCTTGGGAGGTTTTGGACGGGAATTTCAGAGGGATTCAAGAGGAATCGACTAGAGGTAAGAATCTTGGTCTTAAAACATGATTATGTTATGAAATTGGTCCAGAAATTCATGGAAATTAAGCCTAAGGTTGATATACTAGGGCTTGAGTTTTTTATATTTTAAATTGGGATTTGATAGGTCATTTGAGCTCGAATTTGGGAGTTCTTGGTATGTATGGACTCGTGGCGAGACGAGAAATCCGGTAATGTGAGTTTTGTAATTTTTCGAGAGGCGGGCACGGGGCTCAGGTTTTGTTAGTTTCGAGATTCTTGATATTTTTTGATTGTTTTTGATTGGGTATTGTTCCCTTAGCATATTGTAATGCATTCGCTTTGATTTTGGTTAGATTCGACGCGCGTGGAGGCCGAATTGAGGGGCAAAGGCGTCGCGAGTTAGAGATTTCACTGGTTCGAGGTGAGTAATACTTGTAAATGATATCCTGAGGGTTTGAAACCCTGGATTTGCACATCATAATGCTGTATTGTGGTGACTTGCACGCCAGGTATGAGCGTGGGGTAGAGCACCGTTGGGGATTGTGACTTGGTCCGTCCCGGTTGTTGATTTTACTGCGTGATTGACTGAAACCTACTTGATGCTATCATGATTTGGGCTGATTGCCATATTTTGGGCTTCGTGCCGATTGTTTGTATCCCTTAGGGATTATTATCACTGTGTACATGATGCTTAGCATATTTTCATGATATCAGTCCTGAGTTAAACACTGTCTCGAAATGATTAGTAAATTTCTAAAGTTTTAAACAATTGAGCTATGATTCCTAATAATTGGAACTGAAAATGATAAACTTGACTGTGCCTGTGTGGCTTACATGCATATATCTGGACTGAGTGTGGATCGGGCTGTGCGCCGCAACAGTGTTGCATGTGCATTTCTGGACTGAGGACGGATCGGGCTGCACGCCGTAGCGGTGTTATATTGATATTGCGCTTGGGCTGTAGGAGCCCCTCCGGAGTCTGAACCCCTACAATGAGCACGGGTACCCAAATGGATCGGGCTGTTCGCCGCAACGGTCATATGCATTGCATTGCATTCACGCATTGATTCCTATTTGTACTACGTGGCATGATATTTAGCACTCTCATATCATTGGCATCCATGCTATTTCTTGTACTGTGTACCAGATACCCTGGTGTTATTTGTAAATAGAATGATGTGCTCGAGGGGTTGACTTGTGTGCGGACTTGCACTACCTGATATCGCATTCATATGCTTACTGTTGGAAAAAGAATATTTTCAAAAGAGAATTTAAATTGAGCTAGATGTTTCTAAAGGATTTTCACGTTTTTACTATTTTTCAAAAGGTGGTACTGTCCCATATAGCATGATGGAGTTTTCTTACGTGATTTCTTACTGCTCAGTTATTATTTAGTCTCGGGAGCATAGTTGAGCTATTTGCTATTTTTCAGAGCTTCTCAGGAGTTGTCGAGGTAGCTGCCTGACGTTCGCAGGACCCGACTCCTCCCCTATCCCTTTATTATTTCCGCATTTTTGGACATCAGTATTTATGAGTATTTATTATTTTGCTATCTTAGAGGCTCTAGATTCATGACCCCAGATCTTTGGGAGATGTTGGTTATGTCAGTGTTTTATGGTGCTTCTATTTATACTATTGGTTAATAGACTTGTTAAACCGTTGATTTAATGCTATAAGTTTGGAAATGGGTTGTGTGATTGAGTTGTGAGTTTTATATGGTCGGGCTTGCCTAGCAATTGTGTTGGGCGCCATCACGACCGGGATTGGGGTCGTGACAGTTTTACAGAATAATATGCGATATGCGCGTCCGGTAGCGCATCCATAGCGCGACCGCGCTAATTTTGAAGCAGTGTTACTGCTGTATTGCGCGGTCAATAGCGCGGGCAGGCCTCCAGGTGTGCGGGCGCACTCGTGGGGGTCGTTTTAAAGCTATATTTCATCCCCTACAACCTCAAAATATAAAAACTTGCTCTAGATAGGAGAACTCCCAAAAACCTCCTTAAGGGTCATTCCACCACCCAAGGTAAGTTCTAATGGTGATTCTAAGTTAACTTCAATTTCCCAAAATCTTATTAACATGGGTAAACCCTCCATATCATTAGATATTCAATTGGGACATCATTGTTGAGAGAAGGAAGCATAGAACTCGAAATCAAAGGGTTTGAACTTCAAAAAGGTAATGTCTTCACCCTCTAATTGATTCTAGCTTTTGGTTAATGATTATAAACCCTAGTTCATGAGATATGAGTTGAAGGGTTTGATCGAAAAGCATGAACAATCATAGGGTTAGGGTATTGATTGTTGATTATTAGTTAAGGGTGTTGTTTACCTTATGGGTGATGAAGAATAATGTTGATTATAATCATTTGAGACTTTAGAATTTATCTAGGAACAAGAGAATGCGTTGTTGGGTGTAGAGACACCATTAATAAGGACTATGAAGCTTTATTTTCACCAAGTGTTTGATAAAATGCTTAAGTGACCAAAACATGAGCATCATAGCAAATATGGAATCCCTTTGACTTGTATTGGTGTAGATTAAAGTTGAAAGGGTTGACAAATGTTGTATTACGCTCAAGAGCAGGAAGTTAAGGTATGTAAGGCTAACTTTTTACGTTTGGGAATGTCTATGATTCTCCTTACGTCCTATTCATTATGACCATTACCAGTTTCCTTAGAAAGTAACTATGACTTAGCTCCCTGAATAGTAGTAGAACTTTTATTCTCTAGATGGCATAGTTTCATAATCATTCGATATTCTATGAGTTTCAGTTATGACAAATCAACTTATTATGAATACTCATCTCAGTCTAATCCTATTCACTATTCCAATATCATGTAACTTGGTATGGCTCATTATTTCAGTATCATGTATTACAGTATGATTCTTAGTTCCTGGTTCTAAATTCCTAAATATTGAACACACCAGTATTTGGGCCTGAGGTCGTAGCTTATGCTTTATGCATGTTTGGGCCTGAGGCCGTAGTTTATGCTTTATGCATTTTTGGGCCTGAGGCCGTAGTTATGTACACGTATACTTGGGCATGAGGCCGTAGCTTGTGCACATATATATATATTGGGCCCGAGGCCGTAGCTTATCAGATAAACAGGTTGTTCATCATTCAGAAGAGGGAGTATTCATATCCTTACTTCCTTGTTCAGTTATCAGTTTATCAATTAGCAGTTCAGTTTCAGTTTCAATATTTACAATTCTTTTGTTTAGCTGTTTTACATACCAGTGCAATTCAAATGTACTGACGTCCCTTTTGCTCGGAGCCTGCATCTCGCGATGCTGGTAATGGTTTTTAGGTTGACAATTCTGCTTGCTAGGACATCTCTTATCGGCTGTTGGTGAGCCCCTGTCTTTCGGGGCCTTATCTCTCTTTTGTTTTAGTCATTATAGTATTTCACTTAATAAGGTATATCGAGGACCTTGTCCCGGTAAACAGTTGGCATTTTCAGTATTCTTTAGAGTCTTCGTAGACTATAACCCAGTCAGTCAGATATTAGCAGGCTTTCATATGTTAGCCTTGTCGGCTACTTGTTTATACTTGCAGGCCTTTCAGTATTTTCCGCATCTATGATATTTTAGTCAGACTTTTTAGCAGATTATCATGTCTTACAATTACCTCTAGCTCATAGTTATACCACATGTTGATCCATCCATACAATTGGTTCGCTCGGTCATATGCAATCAGGCACCGAGTGCCATGTTACGCCCAAGCCATGGTTCAGGGCGTGACAAAGCTTGGTATCAGAGCGCTAGGTTCAAGAGTCCTAGGGAGTTTATGAAGCCGTGTCCAGTGGGGTCTCTTTTATGTGTGTGTGTGCGCCACACATGTAAACAATTGACCACCAAGACATCTAGGATTGTTCCATTTCTTTTATACTCTAGATCGTGATGTTAGAGCTATACTTTCAGGAATATTTCTAACTCGTGCGAATTGCATATTTTAGAAAAATGCCTGCAAAAAGAAAGTACACCAGAAGGGCCTCAGCTACTAGCTGGGGGCCATAACTAATGCTGCGAAGGAGGAGGACACTCCGGCCCAAGGGGTTGCACCGGGCTCTGTGCCTAGTGCTTTAGACATGGATGTCAGGGGAGCTATCCAGTTTCTCACCCAGATTGTTGCTAGTCAGGCTCAAAGGGAGGGAACAAGTGATGTTCATGAGACAGGTAGTTCCAGGTCTAGGGAATTCCTCAACATGAAACCTCCCATCTTCACAAGGTCCAAAAAGGATGAGGATCCACAAAACTTCATTGATGAGGTTCAGAAGATATTTTGAGTGATGCATGCTACAGACACTAAGGCAACAGAGCTTGATGCGTACCAGTTGAAGGATGTTGCCAACACTTGGTATGAAACATGGGAAGAGTCCCGAGGGGAGGATGCGAATCGTGTGACTTGGAAGGAGTTTGCAGATGCGCTCCTTCAGCACTTTCTTCCCACTGATGTCTTGGAAGCTAAGGCTTTGGAGTTTGAGAGACTCAGATAGAATGATATGAGTGTGAATGAGTACTACATCAAGTTCGTCTCTCTGGACAAGTATGCTCCGGAAATGGTACGTGATATGAGGGCCAGAGTTAGGCGATTTGTGTTGGGGCTTTCAGATGATTTGTTTGATGATGCTAATATAGCTGCCCAGAATAATGACATGACCATCATTAAGATGGTTGCCTTTATTCAAGGGAACGAAGACAGGTTGAAAGAAGAAGAGCGGCTACAGAACGAGAAGGACAGGGAATTCAGCAAGAGAGCTAAGTCTGCAGGAAATTTTAGCCATGGGGAATCTCAAGCAGAAGGCAATCGCCGGTACTTCAGGAAATCAAAATCAGGACCCACTTCATCTTCAACTAGTTCACCGGTTCAGGGGTCCAAGTTTAATAAGAAAAACCAAAAATTCATAGCAGCGGGCTCAATATCATAGACTAGTGTGGGCTACAGAGGCCTTGAGTATCCTACTTGCAACACATGTGGTAAGAAGCATCCAGAGGTGTGTCATTTGGGCACAAATGGTTGCTTTGAGTGCGGTTAGCAGGGCCACTTCTTGAGGGATTGTCCATCAACAAAGCAGAACAATTGAGCCAATGTAGCTCAGTCCACTAATTCAGCAGCCCCTCATAACTCTCAGGCCCAACAAGGTGCAGTGCAGCAAAGTCTAGTAATGCAGGCGGTGGTCGAAACTGGTTGTATACACTGGCAGGCCGTGAGGATACAGAGGCTCGTGGAGATGTTGTCACAGGTATGCTAACAATATTCACT
Organism: Nicotiana glauca; assembly: GCA_026770625.1. Lineage (NCBI taxonomy): Eukaryota > Viridiplantae > Streptophyta > Magnoliopsida > Solanales > Solanaceae > Nicotiana > Nicotiana glauca. The sequence goes on along the minus strand of MU698871.1, from coordinate 130,876 downwards.
TTTGATGTCTATGCTCTTATAGATCCGGGATCCACCCTATCTTATGTAACCCCATATATTGCTAAGAAATTTGGGATAGAACCAGAAAAGTTGTGTGAACCCTTTGGAGTGTCCACTCCAATTGGAGAATCAGTTATAGCAAGGTGTATCTATAGGGGATATCCAGTCAAAGTGCATCATCATCTTACTGTAGCAGACTTAGTAGAATTGGAGATGGTAGACTTCAATGTGATCATGGGCATGGATTGGTTAGAGTCATGTTATGACACAGTGGGTTGTAGAACCAAAACAGTAAGTTTTGAATTTTTCGGTGAACCAGTCTAAGAATGGAATGGTGATGCAGTAACACCTAGGGGTAGGTTTATTTCCTATCTTAAGGCTAGAAAGATGATCTCCAAGGAATATATCTATCACCTGGTTCGGGTTAAGGATGTAGATGCTCAGATCCCCACTCTCCAATCGGTACCAATTGTAAATGAGTTTCTAGAAGTGTTTCCCGAAGATCTCATAGAAGTCCCTCCCGATAGATAGATTGACTTTGGAATTGATCTACTTCCAAGCACTAAGCTGATATTTATTCCGCCTTATAGAATGGCTCCAGTAGAATGAGAAGAGTTAAAAGTCCAGTTGAAAGATCTTCTAGATAAGGGATTTATAAGGCTAAGTGTCTCACAGTGGGGCACACAGGTCTTGTTTGTTTGAAAGAAGGATGGGTCTTTGCGTATGTGCATTGACTATCGTCGGTTGAATAAAGTCACCATCAAGAACAAGTATCCTCTTCCCAGAATAGATGATTTATTTGATCAACTTCAGGGTGCCCAGTGTTATTCCAAGATTGACCTCAGATCAGGGTACCATCAGTTGAAGGTTAAGGAAGTTTATATTCCAAAAACAGCTTTTAGGACTCGATATGGGCATTTCGAATTTTTGGTAATGTCATTCGCTTTAATTTCATGGACCTTATGAATAGGGTCTTCAAGCCTTATCTTGATTTGTTTGTTATCGTGTTTATTGATGAGATCTTGATTATTCCCGTAGCGAGACTGACCATACCGAACATCTCAGAATTGTGTTGCAGACACTACAGGATCACAAGCTATATGCAAAGTTTTCTAAGTGTGAATTCCGGTTGAAATTAGTAGCGTTTTTGGGCCATGTCATCTCAGGGGAAGGCGTGAAGGTGGACTCTCAGAAAATAGAGGCAGTGAAGAATTGGCATAATCCTCGGTCGAATCTGTAGTCTTCACTGGCAAGAAGTGAGCCGACTTGGTATGTCGTTCTACAATCACCCAAATCGAATCATGCTTCTCGAACGAGTAAGGTAGACCTGTTATGAAGTCTATGTTTATCATCTCTCATTTACAAATGGGAATTTCCATATTCTGAGTCAAACCGCCAGGTCTCTGGTGTTCAACTTTCACCTGCTGACAAATTGGACACCTAGCCACGAAATCTACTATATTCTTTTTCATATCGTTCCACCAATAAACCTCCTTAAGATCATGATATATCTTTGTGGAACCTGGGTGAATAGAATACCTGAAATTGTGGGATTCTGACATAATCCTCTCTCTGAGCCCATCTACGTCTGGAATGCATAGTTTGCCTCTGTATCTCAAAGTACCATAATCTCCCCCTTGTTCAAAAGCCATAGTCTTGTGTGTATGAATTCCTTCCTTCAGATGCAATAAGCAGGGATCACTGAACTATTTTCCCTTTACTTCAGCTACTAAGGAGGATTAAACCCTGTTCTAGAGAAAAATGCCACTATCTTCGGAGTCCAAAAGTCAAACTCCTAGAATTGCTAAGCAGTGGACTTCCTTCATCATAGTTCGCTTGTCTGCCCCAACATTAGCGAAGATGCCCATAGAAAGTCGACTGAGAGCATCGACTACGACATTTGCTTTCCCCGAGTGATACAAAGGCATTTGAAGATGACTCAAAGTCGCCAAAAGTCCTATTCAGACGTGCGGCGTAGAGACTTAGAGTTCCAAGTTGATGATTGGGTGTTTCTGAAAGTATCGCCCATGAAAGGCGTTATGAGATTTGGGAAGAAGGGAAGCTTAGTCTCCGCTATATTGGTCCATATAGAATCCTACGAAGGATCGGACATGTGGCTTATAAGTTAGAATTACCGCAAGAACTAGCTGTTGTACACCGAGTGTTTCATGTGTCCATGTTGAAGAAATTCAAGGGAAACCCATCACTTGTGGTTCCTACGGAGATTATAGGGGTTAAAGATAGCCTGTCTTATGAGGAAATTCCAGTGGCTTTTCTTGAACGACAAATACGCAAGCTCAGAACTAAGGAAATTGCTTCGGTAAAAGTGCTTTGGAGAAGTCAAAAGGTTGAAGAGGCTAACTGGGAAGCCGAAGAGGACATGAAGTCTAGATATCCCATCTCTTTGAAGAGCAAATGTAAAATGTGGAAGGTAATTAACCTTTCCCTTCAGGCATTATATTATAATCTCCATGTCCTTCAATATTTAGTCAGCTTAGAACTCAATTATTACGTACTCATTAAGTTTGATACACATATATTCATGATATTTCAATATTCGCATATCACCATCACACCCATCTTATGTCCATAGATAGTCGTAGTTGCAACCAGGACCATCATTCGAGGACAAATGATTCCAAGGGGGAGATAATGTAACACCCCATAAATTTAGCTTAGGTGTTAACGTGTTAAATGAGTGGTAAGGCTATATTTTAAACATTTGAAGTCCCATCGGGATAATTATGGGTAAAATAGTTGTTTCAAAATCAAGATGGAAAGTGAGGTGCATAAGATTTGACAAAATCAACTAAGTTTGCAGAAGGTCTTTCTTCAAGCAAGTTTTCGTGAAAATGCGTAAGGAATTGGAGAAAACGCAAAGCATGGAAGTTGTAGGAATTTGACATATCTTTCCAACGATGTATTATGAAGCCCGAACCGATCTCGGTGCAAAAATTTATGCACGTTTTATAGAACAGTATGCGATATGCGCGTCGGGTAGTGCGACCGCGCTAATTTTGAGGCAGTGTTACTACTGTTTTGCGCGGTCAGTAGCGCGGGCAAGCCTCCAGGTGCACGGGCGCGCTCATGGGGGGTCATTTTAAAGTTATATTTCTTCCCCCACAACCCCAAAACGTAAAAACTTGCTCTAGAAAGGGAAACTCTCAAAAACCTAACTCCTTAAGGGTCCTTCCACCACCCAAGGTAAGTTCTAATGGTGATTCTAAGTTAATTTCAATTTCTCAACATCTTATTAACATGGATAAACCCTCCATATCATTAGATATTTGATTGGGACATCATTGTTGAGAGAAGGAAGCGTAGAACTCGAATTCAAAGGGTTTGAACTTCAAAAAGGTAATGTCTTCACCCTCTAATATATTCTAGCATTTGTTTAATGATTATAAACCCTAGTTCATGAGATATGAGTGGATGGGTTTCATAGAAAAGCATGAACGATTATAGGGTTGGGGTGTTGATTGTTGATTATTGGTTAAGGGTGTTGTTTACCTTATAGGTGATGAAGAATAATGTTGATTATAATCATTTGAGACTTTAGAATTTATCTAGGAACAAGAGAATGGGTTGTTGGGTGTAGAGACACCATTAATAAGGACTATGAAGCTTTATTTTCACCAAGTGTTTGATAAAATGCTTAAGTGACCAAAACATGAGCATCATAGCTAATATGGAATCCCTTTGACTTGTATTGCTATAGATTAAGTTGAAAGGGTTGACAAACGTTGTATTACGCTCAAGAGCAGGAAGTTAAGGTATGTAAGGCTAACTTTTTACGTTTGGGAATGTCTATGATTCTCCCTACATCCTATTCATTATGACCATTACCAGTTTTCTCAGAAAGTGACTATGACTTAGTTCCCTGAATAGTAACTGAACTTCTATTCTCTAGATGGCATAGCTTCATAATCATTCGATATTCTATGAGTTTCAGTTATGAAAAATCAACTTATTATGAATACTCATCTCAGTCTAATCCTATTCACTATTTCAGTATCATGTAACTTGGTATGGCTCATTATTTTAGTATCATGTATTACAGTATGTTTCTCAGTTCCTTATTCTAAATTCCTGAATGTTGAACACCTGTATTTGGGCCTGAGGCCGTAGTTTATGCTTTATGCATGTTTGGGCCTGAGGCCGTAATTTACGCTTTATGCATTTTTGGGCCTGAGGTCGTAGTTATGTATACGTATACTTGAGCCTAAGGCCGTAGCTTGTGCACATATATATATATTGGGCCTGAGGCCGTAGCTTATCAGATAAACAGGTTGTTCATCATTCAGAAGAGGGAGTCTTTGTATCCTTACTTCCTTGTTCAGTTATGTGTTTATCAGTTAGCAGTTCAGTTTCAGTTTCAGTATTTACAATTCGTTTCTTCAGCTGTTTTACATACCAGTGCAATTCAAATATACTGACGTCCCTTTTTGCTCGTGGCATGCATCTCGCGATGCAGGTAACGATTTTCAAGTTGATGATTCTGCTTGCCAGGACATCTTGTATCAACTGTTGGTGAGCCCCAGTCTTTTGGGGCCTTATCTCTCTTTTGTTTTAGTCATTATATTATTTCAGTTAATAAGGTATACCAGGGGCCTTGTCCCGGTAAACAGTTGGCATTTTTAGTATTCTTTAGAGGCTTCTGGACTATAACCCAATCAGTCAGATATTAGCAGGCTACTTTTTTATACTTGCAGACCTTTCAGTATTTTCTGCATCTATGATATTTCAGTTAGACTTTTTAGCAGATTATCATGTTTTACATTTACCTCTAGGTCATAGTTATACCACATGGTGATCCATCCATATAGTTGGTTCGATCGGTCACATGCAGTCAGGCACCGAGTGTCGTGTTACGCCCAGGCCATGGTTCGGGACGTGACATTTCCTAGTAAGGCAGTTCCAAAGACCCCTTTTGAACTGTGGACAGGAAGAAAACCTAGTTTAAGGCACCTGCATTTTTGGGGTTGCCTAGCGGAAGCTAGATTTTATAATCCACAAAAAAAGAAATTAGATTCTCGAATAGTAGTGGTTACTTTATTGGTTACCCAGAGAAATCTAAAGGGTATGTGGTTTACTGTCCAAAGCATAGTTCGAGAATTGTGGAAGCCAGTAATGCAAGATTCATTGAGAATGGTGAAGTTAGTGGGAGTATTGAAAAGCAAAGTGTGGAAATTAAAGAGGTGAGAGTCAATATTCTATTACCTAAGAATGTGCCTACTTCCACACTAATACCAAATATTGTTCCAGTTGTTGAAGACCACTTTGACAACGCCGGGCAACATATTGATGAAACACTTCATGAAGAAACTAACTCACAAATATCTGACACAAATGAACCACAAGAAATGCCATTAAGAAAATCTCAAAGAGTTAGAAAATCGACTATTTCGTATGATTACGTGGTTTATTTGCAAGAGTGAAATTTTGACATTGGTCTTAATAAGGATCCGATTTTACTTTCACAAGCCATAGAAAGTAATGAGTCTGACAAATGGATTGATGTCATGAAAGAAGAGTTAAAATCCATGGAATACAATAAAGTCTGGGATCTTGTTAAATTGCCAGAAAGTTCTAAACGAATCGGGTGTAGATGGGTCTTTAATACAAAACGCGATTCAAATGGCAATATTGAGAGATACAAAGCCAGACTTGTTGCCAAGGGTTATACTCAGAAAGGAGGCCTATATTATAAAGAGAACTTTCACCTATCTCAAAGAAAGACTCGTTAAGAATTATTATGGCTTTGGTGGCTCATTATGATTTAGAGTTACACCAAATGGATGTGAAAACTACCTTTCTTAATAGAGATCTCGAGGAGGAAGTGTATATGGACCAACCATAGGGTTTCGAAACTAAAGGAAAAGGTCAAATGGTGTGTAAACTGAAGAAGCCAATATATGGACTTAAACAAGCTTCACGACAACAGTATATAAAGTTTAATTATACCAGAACATCTTTTGGATTTATGGAAAACACCATTTATCGGTGTATATACCAAAAGATCAGTGGGAGCAAGTTTATATTTCTAGTCCTATATGTTGATAATATTCTACTTGCTGCTAATGATTTAGGCATATTGCGTGAGACTAAAAAGTTTCTCTCTAAGAATTTTGAAATGAAAGATATGGGTGAGGCATCTTATGTGATAGGAATAGAAATATTCCGTGAGAGATCACAAGGATTATTGGGATTGTCTCGGAAAGGCTATATCGAAAGAATTCTAGAGAGATTCAATATGAACAGTTTTTTAGCAGGAATTGTTCCAATTCAAAAGGAGGACAATTTTAGTCTCATGCAATGCCCTAAGAATGATGCAGAGCGAAAAGAAATGGAATCAATTCCTTACTCTTCTATTTTTGGTAGTCTGATGTATGCACAAACTTGCACAAGACCGGACATTAATTTTGCGGTCGGAATATTGGGAAGATATCAGAGTAATCCAGGAATTGATCATTGGAAAGCTGCAAAGAAAGTTTTGAGGTACCTGAAAGGAACGAAGGATTACATGCTCATATATAAGAGATACAAGATTTGGAAGTTATTGGACACTCGGATTCAGATTTTGCTGGATGTATTGATACTAGAAAATCCACATTTGGTTATTTATTCCAATTAGCTGAAGGAGCAATATCATGGAAGAGTGCCAAACAGTCTGTCATTACGACATCCATGATGGAAGAATAATTTGTGGCATGTTTTGAAGCCACAATTCATGCATTATGGCTGCGAAACTTTATTTCAGGACTTGGGGTTGTCGACACCATTACCAAGCCGCTGAAAATTTACTGTGATAATTTTGCAGCAGTATTCTTCTCCAAGAACGATAAGTACTCCAAAGGTGCCAAACATATGGAATTACCGTTAAGGAGGATGTTCAGAAACAAAGAGTGTCACTTGAGCATATTAGAACTAATCTCATGATTGCAAATCCGTTAACGGAAGGCTTACAACCGAAGATATTTAAAGAACATGTACATAGAATGGGTCTTGGCTATATTTATGACTGATGTATTTATGATGTTTTGACACTCTAAGCTCATTTATATATTTCTGATATATATTTATGATTTCCTGTTTCTCATAAAGGTGTACACATTATTGTTTTGAGATATTATAGGATAAGTCTCAGTGAGACATTATTGTGGACCATAATATTTTATAGCTTATGGACCTGGTACAATGAGTTGCTAATGTTTTAGTAGATGGAAGGAAGTATGTAGACAAATATATATAACCGCCATGACTCATATTTAGTAGTTTATCGTATTATGGTATTTATGTTGGACATTATAGAAGAGATTTGTTTATGTGAAACTAATGTTCCTATATTTAATATTAATATTATTTGATTATTGGGCCAAGTGGGAGAATGTAAGTTATTTTTCTACGTGTATGTGGCCCAATAGTTTAAGGCCTATAATTAATATTTAATTAATTATCAAATCTCATATGTCCGATTGGTTACTTCATGGACGTACCAGATTAAGAGAGAACCTCTATAAATTGGTTCTCTCCCCACCCATTAGAGTTACCGTATTTTATTCTCTCTTCCATCACTAACGGCTACGGTAACGAAAGCTAGGGCAAGGGGCGAGAAACCAATTTACCGATTAATGCTTCCGCTTCACAATAATGGATTTCGCTTCAGGTATGTTTTCTATGATGACTATATGTAAGATTATCATATTCAAGGTCATCAAACTGTGTAGATTTTGCTGAATTTCATTACTGGATAGTAACTATTAAACTGGACAAACTTTCTAATTCAAACAGTATAGAAATCACACTCAAAACTCAACTGCAGGGAATCACCAACAACACGTGAATGTCGAAGCTCACAGTGAAATTTCTGCTGCTGCAGTTCTGAAGAACTGAAACGATTGTTCAATCACAACAGCAATCAACATATGTTAATTTCAAACTCAAGAATCATACAGGTCTTCAGAACTCCCAAACAATCTTCAGCTCAAGATTTGCGACAAGAATTCTCAATTTCAGAAAACTAACTCAGTTCATAAAATTTCAGAACAACAGCTTAAATTCGAGTAGCTAACAACTACTATCAACTAAAAGGCATTCAAATACAATCCCCAATTAATTTTGATAACAAGTAAGATCATATTCTCAACAAATAGTCTATGATCAAACTTAGATTTCAATACTAAGATGCTACCAGCTCCAGTACTCAACTCAAATTCCTCAATCAACAACACTCAATGGATTAGGACTACACTACAATTAGAAACTACTTTTAGTTATCTCTTAAAGAACACAAGAACACAGCCAGAAGAGCTCAAACCTTCTCATTGCGACGAATGAATTGCAATCACTGGCTCCACAAGTATTCTTCTTCAATTTACCAGCTGCTCGAATCGACTCGAATCAGTCCGAGAAGTTCTTCAATTGAAACAAGTGTTCTTCGACGGATTCAAGTTCAGCTCAAAATTTTCCGGTAAACCTCGCTCAAATCATCTTCAACAGGACCCAAACTTTAGGCACAAACTTTCAGCAAAAGCTAGAACAAAACTCCGAAATCAATTTGTTCAGACACTCATGATAACAACGAACCCTAGGTTATCTTCTCCCTTAACCCGCTTTGCAACTTTTAACCAAAACCCTATTAAATCAGTTTCAATCGAGCTAATCCTTCAGATTTTAGCTTTGTATTAATGTCTCGAACAAGAATCAGTTACACCCAGTCGATTTCGAGCCCTAGTTTTAGATTTCAAATGAAACCTAGCTTCTTCCATGAGCTCGGCAATGGCAGGGTTCAAATTATGGCCAGATTCAATCGTAGCTCAGGATTTTCAGCTCAAATCAGCAGATTAAACTCAGATAATGAAAGAATCAGAATTTTCGGAATAAAAATCCTTAGAGAGAACAAGGAATTCGAATTTTTTTTTGCAAAATACACACAAAACAGTGATAAACAATAATGGATGAACAATGATCTTCTATTTTGGGAAATTTTGGATTTTTTATATTTAGATTAGATGATAATCAAAACAAAAAGACCAAGGGATTGATAGAATAATCCAAAACCTCTACTCTAATACCAATATGATACAGAATCGTATAGAAAACACGGATAAGACAAAATATATGGAATCAAAAAGATAGAAGATTAGGGTTTAAAATAGAGAAAGATAAGAAACTAACTATGAACTAGTTAAACCCCTTGAATTTACTATGATAAACACTAATCAAGGAAGAATACTAATAAGAAAACGGATTTAGCTAAGTAAAGAATGCAATCCAAAGCTCCTAGAATATATATCAACTAGAATAATGAACTAACATTCAAATACAAAAGATAATCCAAGAGTATGAACTCATACATGATAAACCTAACATAGATAATCTAAAAATATGGTAAATAAAGAGAAATAAAAGATACCCCTCTCAAGGTTTGGTATTTGTTTATGAACCCATCATCAAAAGGTTCTTTTCAAAATGAGAGGAAGGACTATTTATACTAGAGTACTATTTAGGCTAGATGACTAAAATACCCTTAGACTAGTAAGGAAGTTAAGTAGACCTCAATTATAAGACTAGCCTAAATAGCTAAATTGCCAATATAGCCTTCTTGATCATGACTCCTTTAGAGCACTCCAATGTTATGATGTGACTAGGAAATCATCCTCATTAAGCGTGATCATCCAGCTTGTATCAAAGCTCCTTTAACACGCCCATAACTCGAGACTATATGTCGAATGAAGATAGAAATCCAACACCTAATAGCCCCTTCTACACCTCAAGCAAACCCTTCTCATCATGTCCAAACCATATGAACATATCGCAGTCACATCATACTCATCATGTAGCCATCCAGCCACAAATTCTACTAATAGGGACACTACCGGGTATATAAATCCAAAAGCACGTGCTCGCACAATCAACACCTCTATGCTCAAGCTACAGTCGAATCTCGGTCGTGAGTCTTCCAGACTGGCCTATCATCAGCCTACTAAAATCACATCTCACACCTCATCTTAGGAATCAAAAGCCATCGATGCACAACTGATACCGAGTGCTCACGTGCGAATACGAATGCTTGGAAGGAATCAAAGAGTTACGCTTCAAGCTGAATCAATACCGCACGATAAGGAAAGAAAGATAGGAAGTATATCCTAAATGTCCTGCAGCCTCTCGAAGATAGGTATGGATGTCATCATACTCCGCAAGACTATACTAGACACTTATTCATGACTGGTAGAACCTATAAACCTAGTGCTCTAATACCAATTTGTCATGACCCAAGATCTACTAGTCATGATGACACCTAACCTAACCCTTTAGGTAAGCCAACTAATAACTATCCAATTTCAATAATGTTAATAAGACAATTAAATGAAGGAATTATCAAAATCTTATACGTTTCCCAAGGACTGCTAGTAAAAATCATGAGCTTCTAAGAATAGAGTTTACGAAGCTGATATGAACTAAATACACCTTCTGTTTGAAAAGTACATAAACAAATTTTTAAAATCTAAGGTTACCATGAAGAGGTAGCTACAACAGGGATGCAGGTACATATTCCAATCAAGCTCCTATCAAACATAACAACATCGACATCTGAAATCTCCACGCAATGTACAGGAAATGTAGTATGAGTACAAGCGACCCCGTGTACTCAACAAGTAACAAACTGTGATGACCCGCCCGGTCGTATTAAGAATTAACATCCTAATTTCCTATTAATTGCTTTCCCCAAGTTTATTTCTGCTAATTTGATTTGCCGGGATGTTCGGTTTTGAGTTTCGAAGAGTTTTGGGACACTTAGTCCCTAAATAAGAGCTTAAGTTTTGGAATGTTGACCATAGTCGGAATAGAGTGAACACGGCCTCGAAATGGAAGTTTGATGGTTCCATTAGCTCCGTTAGGTGATTTTGGGATTAGGAGCATCATCTGAATGTGTTTTGGAGGTCCGTAGCTAATTTAGGCTTGGAATGCCGAAAGTTAAATTTTTAAAGTTTTCGGTCCGATAGTGAGATTTTAATCCGAGGGTCAAAATGGAATTCCGGAAGTTGGAATAGATTCTTCGTTTTTAATGTGACGTGTGTGCAAAATTTCATGTTATTCATAAGAGGTTTATTAGACTTTTTGATCGAAAGTGTGTTTTTAGAGTTTTTAAAATTCTTAAGGTTGAATCCAATAAAAATAGGTGTTTTGATGTTGTTTTGAGCATTCCAAAGGTTGGAACAAGTTTGAATGATGTTATGGGATATGTTCGTAGGTTTGATTGAGGTCCCTAGGACCTCGGGTGTGTTTCGGATGCTCAACGGATCATTTTTAGAACTTGTTAAATTGTTGAACTGCTGGTATCTGGTTTCCTTCTCTGCGATCGTAGTCTTCCCTCTACGATCGCGTAGTGCATTCTCTGAGTGGGACTAAGTTGTTCTTCGCAATCACATTACTTTATTCGCGATCGCGAAAGTCAGCCTCTTCCTCCTTCGCGTTCGCCATTACTCTTCCGCATTCATATAGTAGAAATGGGAGCTGCTGGTTCATTGGCCTTTTACTCATCGCATTCACGTGGCTTCGACCACGAATGAATAAGCTAGCCTTATCCTCTTTTGCGATCACAAGCCTTCTATTACATTCGCATAGTCCAGTTCGAGGACCCTTCACTTTTCCTCTTCTACGATCGCATTCTTCATGTTGCAATCGCGTATACCATTTCTGGAGCCTTTCACTTTTACTCTTCGCAATCAAAAATGATTTCTTGTGATCACAATGAACAACATTTGGGCAGAGAATTTAAAACCCAAAATCGAGGGTTTAGACCATAATTCATATTTTGGACTAGGGAGCTTACGAAATCATGATTCTTAAGAGGATTTTCACTTGGGCGACTTGGGTAAGTGATTCTTACTCGGTTTAGACTAATTTCCATGAATCTTCACTTAAATTCATCCTTAAATTTTTGAATTTTGGTAGAAATTAGGGGAAATGTTCTTAGACCTAGAGATTGAGTTTTGATTTGGTTTTTTACATCTGATTTGAGATATTTTTATATGAATAGACTCATGTGAGCGTGAGGATTCTGAAAATATAAATTTCACCCGATTCGGAGACGTGGGCCCGAGGGGCACTTTGGTTATTTTACATAATTTCGCGTATTAGCTTAGAATTTAATTGTAGAATCAACTTTTTGAAGTATTATTTACATTATGAAATGGAATTGAATAGATTTGGGCCATTTGGAGTCAGATACTTGTGGCAAAAGTGTGATTTTGAGTTGATTTTGAGCCGGTTCGAGGTAAGTGCCTTGTCTAACCTTGTATGGGGGACCTTCCCTGTAGGATATGATATTTGATAATTGAAATGCCTTGTACGTCAGGTGACTAGCGCGTACTTGAGCTAATTGTTGATAAACCCGGTTTTATTTTAAGTATTTAAGCTGAGTTCCCTTCCTTCCTATTTTATTCTATTTGCAAACTTAGCCTGTTGTTAGTTAGAAAAGCATGCCTAGTTGACTTAATTGCCTATTTGCTTGAACTGCTTTAATTGCATTACGTGAAGCGTGTTAGGTCAGAATTAATTGTTTACTTGTACGAAGTTGGTGCTTAATTTAATATTCTCGTGTTGCTGTTGTGTGATTTTTTAATTTGGGACTACGAGATGGCATTCCGGGAGATCCCCTTCTTGAAATTATGATTTCGACTGAGGTGCGGGATGCCAAGAGATCCCTGGCATTTATATTGAGGATACTAAGAGATCCTCGGGATACCAAGAGATCCCTGCATTTATATTGAGGATACCAAGAGATCCTCGGGATACCAAGAGATCCCTGGCATATATATATATATATATATATATATATATATATATATATATATATATATATATATATATATATATATATATATATATATTGAGGATACCAAGAGATCCTCGGGATACTAAGAGATCCCCAGTTATTATCCTTGTCGTGAGCGGTGTTTTCTTGTGTTCTATCTTTGTTTCTGTTTCTGTTATCGTATTCTTTTTATCTTGTATGGACTCTCACTATAGATTCTCCATTTTACTGTTTAAATTATCCGGTCATTTTATCATTATTTGCCTCAGTACGGCCCTGACCTTCCTCGTCATTACCCGAAATCGAGGTTAGGCTTGGCACTTATTGAGTACCGTTGTGGTGTACTCATGCCCTTTCTGCACATGTTTTTCATGTTCAGATCTAGGTACCTCTGCACAGGCTTACCATCCTTGAGGCAGGGAGAGCTTTTGGAGACTTTGAGGTACATCTTCCACGTACGCAGACCGAAGAGTCTCCATCTTTATTCTATCTTGTAGTGTTAGCCCTTCTATCATACTGTTGATGTAGACATTCTGGATATTAGAGCACTTTACTACATTTCTTTCAGCTTGTGCTCCCGTGAGTTTTCGGGTTTTGCGATAGTGATGTAGAAGTTTTGAGATATTGTGATGTATATGCCGAGCGGCATTCTATATACCGTTTTGTTTATTCTTGGTTTTAGATTTATATTTCCACAAGTTTTGATTTATTTTCCACACTTGTTAGGCTTACCTAGTCGTAGAGACTAAGTGCCATCACGATAATTCATGGAGGGAGAACTCGGGTCGTGACAAGTTGGTATCAGAGCTCTAGGTTCATAGGTGTCACGGAACACAGGCCAGTTTATTAGAGTCTCACTGATCGGTACAGAGACATCTGTACTTACCTACGAGAAGCTATGTAACTGTTAGGAAAATTCTACTTTATTTGATTTCCTTATCGTGCGAGATTTCGATATCACAACTAAACTTTTGTCTTTCTATTCTCTCATAGATTGTGAGGACATATGCTACTCGAGATGATCAGGCATCCGCACCCCCTACTGTAGCCGTCAGAGGCTGGGGCCGGGGTAGAGGCCGAGGACGCGCACATGGTTCAGCCAAAACACCTGCATGAGTTGTCGTTGAGGTATCACCAGCAGTACCAGCTAAAGTCCAGACGCCTGATACGTCTGCCACTACTACTCCACTACTACTACAACACTCTAGGAGACTTTGGCACAGTTTATGAGCATGTACACCACTTTGGCTCAGGCAGTGTTTCTTCCCTTTGCTGCAGCCACATCCTAGGCTGGGGAGGAGCACAGACTCCTATCACCAGCACTTCTAAGCAGCGAGTGCATGTTGAGCAGGTTCCCGAGATTATTCATGTACCGCCTGCAGTGCCCGTTCGTCCTGATGACAGGGCAGCGACTTCCGAGGATGAGCAGCTGAGGCTTGAGAGGTTTAAGAAGTAAAAGCCTCCTGTATTCAGTGGTCTATCATTAGAGGATGCTCTGGGATTTCTTGATGAGTGTTACCGCATTCTCCGTACCATGGGTATTCTAGGATCCAGCGGGGTTTCTTTTACTACCTTCCAACTTCGAGGGGCCGCCTATGAGTGGTGGCATACCTATGAGTTAGACAGTCCAGATGAGGCTGCTTCACTTACTTGGGCTCAGTTTTTGGATCTGTTCCTGAGAGAGTATGTTCCTCAGAGCCTCAAAGACGTATGGCGTGTAGAGTTTGAGCATTTGCGCCAGGGTGCTAGGAATGTTTTAGAGTATGTTATCCGTTACACTAGTTTGGCTAGGCATACACCAGCCTTGGTTGCTACTGTTCGTGAGAGGGTTCGTCAGTTTATTGAAGGGCTTATTCCCAGCATCAGATCTAGCATGGCTTGTGAGTTAGAGATGGATATATCTTTTAAGCAGGTGGTAGCATTGCTAGGAGGATTGAGGGTGTACATGCTAGGGACAGAGTGGACAGGGAGGCTAAGAGGTCTCGAGAGTCGGGCCATTATTCTGGTGCCCGTGCCCCAGCTGTTGGTCGTCACGGTAGGGGTCATATGGGTCACCTCATACATTCAGCTCTTCCAGTAGTCAGTGGTATACCAGCTCCACCTAGGCCTCAAGAGCCTTATTATGCACCTTTAGTCTCTAGTGCGCCTCCTACACGGGGTGCTTCTAGTGGTCAATCCAACAAACCTGGCCCGAGTCAGTCACAACCACCACGTCCTCCCAGAGCTTGATTTGATTGTGGTAACACCCGCCATGTGGTGAAGGATTTCCCTAGACTTGGGAGGAGTGCACCTCCACAGGCTTCCCAGCCATAGCATGCCACGCAGAGTTCTCAGACTATGATTACAGCTCCAGTTGCTACCCCACATGCTCAGCCAGCTAGATGTGGAGGTCGCCCTAGAGGGGGAGGCCAGGCCAGATACTATGCCATGCCTGCCCGTATCAAGGTTGTTGCCTCCGATTCTATCATCATAGGTATTATACTAGTTTGCCACAAAGATGCATCAGTTCTATTCGATCCAGGCTCTACTTACTCTTATGTGTCTTCTTATTTTGCTCCACATTTGGGTGTACCTCAGGATTCTTTGAGTTTCCTTATTTATGTTTCTACTCCTATGGGAGACTCACTTGTTGTGGACCGTATTTACCGGTCATGTTTGGTTATTCTTGGTGGTTTTGAGACCAGAGCCGACTTATTATTGCTCAGCATGGTTGATTTTGATATTATCTTAGGCATGGACTGGTTGTCGCCCCATTATGCTATTCTTGATTGTCACGCCAAAACCGTGACACCATCCATGCCAGGTGTACCGCATATCTAGTGGAGGGGTGCCTTATGTCACACTCCCAGTAGAGTTATTTATTTCCTTAAGGCTCAGCATATGGTTGAGAAGGGTTGTGACGCGTACTTAGCTTATGTGAGAGATACTGGTATGGATACTTCTTTAGTTGATTCAGTCCCAGTAGTACGGGATTTCCCTGATGTGTTTCCAGCTGATCTTCCGGGCATGCCGCCTGATAGAGATATTGATTTTGGCATTGATCTATTGCCGGACACTCATCCCATTTCTATTCCTCCGTATCGCATGGCTCCTCCTGAGTTGAAGGAGTTAAAGGATCAGTTACAGGAATTGCTTGATAAGGGTTTTATTTGGCCCAGTGTTTCACCTTGGGGTGCTCCTCTCTTGTTTGTGAAGAAAAAGGATAGTTCTATACGTATGTGCATTGATTATCTCCAGCTGAACAAGGTTATAGTGAAGAACTATTATCCTTTTCCTCGTATTGATGATCTATTTGACCAGCTTCAGGGCGTATGAGTGTTTTCTAAGATTGATTTGTGCTCAAGTTACCATCAGTTGAAGATTCGGGATTCAGACATCCCGAAGACTGCTTTTAGGACTCGGTATGGTCATTACGAGTTCCTTGTTATGTCATTTGGGCTAACCAATGCCCCAACAGCTTTTATGCATTTGATGCATAGTGTATTCCGGCCATATCTTGACTCTTTTGTCATCATCTTTATTGATGACATTCTGGTATATTCCTGGAGTCGGGAAGATCATGATCAGCACTTGAGGACACTACTTCAGACTTTGAGGGAAAAGAAATTATATGCAAAGTTTTCAAAATGTGAGTTTTGGTTGGATTCTATGGCATTCTTAGGCCACGTGGTATCGAGTGAGGGTATTGGGGTAGATCCAAAGAAGGTAGAGGCAGTGCAGAGTTGGCCCAGACCATCCTCGGCTATAGAAATCTGTAGTTTCCTTGGTTTGGCGGGTTACTACCATCATTTTGTGGAGGGATTTTCATCGATTGCAGCCCCTATGACTAGACTGACCCAGAAGGGTGCTCCATTCCAGTGGACGAAAGTGTGTGAGGCGATCTTTCAGGAGCTCAAGAAAGATTTGACTACAGCCCCAGTTTTGATATTGCCTATAGGTTCAGGGTCTTATACTGTCTATTGCGATGCCTCGAGAGTTATCCTAGGAGCAGTATTGATGCAATACAGTAGGGTGATTGCCTATGCGTCCAGACAGTTGAAGATACATGAGAATAATTATCCTGTCCATGATCTTGATTTAGCTGCCATTATTGACGCCCTGAAGATTTGGTGCCATTATCTATACGGTGTGCCTTGTGAGATTTATACTAACCATCGGAGCATACGGCATTTGTTCAAGCAAAAGGATCTAAATTTGCACCAGAGGAGGTGGTTAGAGTTGCTGAAGGATTATGACATCACTATTCTATATCACCCGGACAAGCCAATGTAGTGGCTGATGCCTTGAGTCACCGGGCGGAGAGTTTGGGGAGTTTGGCATATTTACCAGCATCGGAGAGGCCTATGGCGATGGATGTTCAGGCCTTGGCCAACTAGTTTGTGAGATTGGATCTTTTGGAGCCTAGTCAGGTTCTAGCTTGCATGGTTTCTCGGCTTCCTTATTTGATCACATCAAGGAGCAGCAGTATGATGACCCTCATTTGCTTGTCTTTAAGGACAAGGTTCAGCATGGTGATGCCAGAGATGTAACCATTGGTGAGGACGGAGTATTGAGGATGCAGGGTCGGGTTTTTGTACCCAATGTTGATGGGCTTCGGGAGCTGATTCTAGAGGAGGCCCACAGTTTGCGGTATTCCATTCATCCGGGTGTCGCGAAGATGTATCAGGACTTAAGGTAGCACTATTGGTGGAGGCGAATGAAGAAAGATATAGTTGGCTTTGTAGCTCGGTGCCTCAATTGTCAGTAGGTGAAGTATGAGCACCAGAGATCGGATTGCTTTAGCAAATAGAGATTCCAGAGTGGAAGTGGGAGCATATCACCATGAACTTTGTATTTGGACTCCCATGGACTTTGAAGAAGTTCGATGCCATTGGGTTTATTATGGATCGGCTGACCAAATCCGCTCATTTTCATTCCTGTGTGTACTACTTATTCTTCGGAGCTATTGGTGGAGATTTATATCCGGGAGATCATTTGTCTGCATGGTATTCCAATTTCCATCATTTCAGATAGGGTGCTCAGTTCACATCGCGGTTTTGGAGAGCCGTACAGCAGGAGTTAGGTACTCGGGTGGAGTTGAGCACGGCATTTCACTCTCAGACGGACAGACAGTCCGAGCTCACTATTCGGATTCTTGAGGATATGCTCCATATGTGTATGATGGAGTTTGGGGGTTCTTGGGATCAGTTCTTTCCATTGGTGGAATTTTCTTACAACAACAGTTATCAGCCAGTATTCAGATGGCACCGTATGATGCCTTGTATGGTAGGCGGTGTAGATCTCCGGTAGGTTGGTTTGAGTCGGGTGAAGCTAGATTATTGGGCACAGATTTGGTTCAGGATGCTTTAGAGAAGGTTAAGGTGATTCACGATAGGATCCGTACAGCCAAGTCCAGACAGAGGAGCTATGCGGACCGGAAGGTTCGTGATGTTTTCTATATGGTTGGAGAGCGAGTTCTGCTTTAGGTTTCGCCTACGAAAGGCATTATGATATTTGGGAAGAAAGGGAAGTTGTGTCCGAGGTTTATTGGCCCTTTTGAGATATTTAGGCGAGTTGGGGAGGTTGCTTATGAGCTTGCTTTACCTCCCAACATGGTAGGAGTTCATCTAGTATTTCATGTTTCGATGCTCTGGAGGTATCACGGGGATCCGTCGCACGTATTGGATTTCAGCTCAATCCAGTTGGACAAGGATCTATCTTATGTTGAGGAGCTAGTGGCAATATTGGACAGGCAGGTCAGAAAGTTGAGATCAAATAACATTGCTTTAGTAAAGGTTCAGTGGTGGGCCAGCCGGTCGAGGAGGCGACCTGGGAGACCGAGCAGGATATGCGCAGCCATTACCCTCGTCTTTTCAATACTTTAGGCATGTCTCTATACTCGTTCGAGGTTGAATGAATGTTTAAGTGTAGGAGGATGAGAAGACACGGCCGATCGTCCTAAGAACTAACGCCTCGATCCCCTATTAACTGCTTTCCCCAAGTTTATTTCTGCTAATTGGATTTGCCGGGATGTTCGGTTTTGAGTTTCGGAGAGTTTTGGGACTCTTAGTCCCTAAATGAGAGCTTAAGTATTAGAAAGTTGACCATAGTCGGAATAGTATGAAGAAGGTCTCGGAATGGAAATCCGATGGTTCTGTTAGCTCTGTTAGGTGACTTCGAGGTTAGGATCGTGATTGGAATGTGTTTTGGAGGTCCGTAACTAATTTAGGCTTGAAATGCCGAAAGTTGAATTTTTGAAGTTTCCGGTCCGACAGTGAGATTTTGACCCGAGGGTCGGAATGGAATTCTGGAAGTTGGAGTAGTTCGTAGTGTTTAATATGATGTGTGTGCGAAATTTCAGGTCATTCGGATGAGGTTTGATAGACTTTTTGATTGAAAGTGTGTTTTTAGAGTTTTTGAAATTCTTAAGGTTGAATCCGATGAAAAATAGGTGTTTTGATGTTTTTTTGAGCGTTCCGAAGGTTGGAACAAGTTTGAATGATGTTATGGGATATGTTTGTAGGTTTGGTTGATATCCTAGGGGCCTCGGGTGTGTTTCAGATGCTTAACGGATCATTTTTAGAACTTGTTGAATTGCTGAACTGCTGGTATCTGGTTTCCTTCTGTCCGATCGCGGCCTTCCCTCCGCAATCGCGTTGTGCATTTTCTGAGGGGGCCTAAGTTGTTTTTCGCGATCGCATTACTTTACTCGCGATCGTGGAAGTCAGCCTCTTCCTCCTTCACATTTGCCATTACTCTTCCGCGTTCGCATAGTAGAAATGGGAGCTGGTGTTTCATTGTCCTTTTACTTTTCGCATTCGCGTGGCTTCTACCGCGAACGCATAAGCTATCCTTGTCCTCTTCTGCGATTGCAAGCCTTCTATTGCGTTCGCATAGGCCAGTTCGAGGACCCTTCACTTTTCCTCTTCTGCGATCGCATTCTTCATGTCGCGATCGTGTAGGCCGTTTCTAGAGCCTTTCACTTTTACTCTTCGCGATCGCGTTGAATAACAACAGGGCAGAGAATTTAACACCCAAAATCGAGAGTTTAGACCATAATTCATATTTTGGACTAGGGATCTTAGGAAATCACGATTCTTAAGAGGATTTTCACCTGGGCGACTTGGGTAAGTGATTCTTACTCAGTTTAGACTAATTTCCGTGATCTTCACTTAAATTTACCCTTAAATTTCGGAATTTTGGTAGAAATTGGGGGGAAAGTTCTTAGACCTATAGATTGAGTTTTGATTGGGTTTTTGACATCCGATTTGAGAGATTTTTATATGAATAGACTCGTGTGAATGTGAGGATTCTGAAAATATAAATTTTACCCGATTCTGAGATGTGGGCACAAGGGGTACTTTGGTCATTTTACATAATTTTGATTATTATCTTAGAATTTAATTGTAGAATCAGCTTCTTGAAGTATTATTTACAAAGTGAAATGGAATTGAATAGATTTGGGCCATTTGGGGTCAGATACTCGTGGAAAAAGCATGATTTCGAGTTGATTTTGAGCCGGTTCGAGGTAAGTGGCTTGTCTAACCTTGTGTGGGGGACCTTCCCCTTAAGATATGATATTTGATAATTGAAATTCCTTGTACGTGAAGTGACGAGCACGTACTTGAGCTAATTGTTGAAAAATCCGATTTTATTTTAAGTATTTAAGATGAGTTCCCTTCCTTCCTGTTTTATTCTACATGCAAACTTAGCCTGTTGTTAGTTAGAAAAGCATGCCTAGTTGAGTTAATTGCCTATTTGCTTGAACTGCCTTAATTGCATTACGTGAAGCATGTTAAGTTAGAATTAACTATTTACTTGTACGAAATTGGTGCTTAATTTAATATTCTCGTGTTGCTGCTGTGTGTTTTTTTAATTTGAGACTATAGGACAGTATCCCGGGAGATCCCCTGTTTGAAATTATGATTTGGACTGAGGTGCGGGATACCAAGAGATCCTTGGCATTTATATTGAGGATACCAAGAGATCCCTGGAATTTATATTGAGGATACCAAGAGATCCTCGGGATACCAAGAGATCCCTGGCACATATATATATATATATATATAT